>JBBMOE010000028.1:4012730-4128645 GCA_037975065.1 Chaetodon trifasciatus | reverse complement strand
CCTCCTCCTCCTCTCCCCCCCCCCCCCTCCTGTTTTCCTGTTTGCTCAGACAGAAGCTGACAGGGAGAGTAAATGCCAGTTGGGCTAATCTGTTAAAAGGTCTGTCTCCCTGTGTCTCTGTCCCCCTCAAACTCATGTCTTTGTTTGCTCATGTTTCTCTTCCTGTGTCATTGTATTTAGGGTTGCAGCAGACCATGGTGGGAGGACGGGAGAATTTACAAAAGCAGGAGCTTAAATGTTTTTGAAAGTAAAAAACTTTGGCATCCATGATGTTTTCCTGATCGAGCGCTGACTTGGGTGCATCATATTTCAATACTTATTGTGCACTGACCAAAATACATTCAGATCACAGATTATCTCAAACTATCAAGTACTGAAAGTTGACACTGAATGCTCGGACTCATATGCTCCTTTACTTATTCTCTGATCAAACAGCTCCTTATTCAAACAATCATTGTGCCAATTTTAGACTGTATTTTGTATGGTTGCTTGTGTTTTGATAATATTTAACATTTAAGAACTTTGGCTTCTTAAAAAGAAGGGCTTTGTGGGGGAAACATGTTTGCATACAAAAACTCTTCTATGGTGGGGTACAGAAATAAAGTTTTGTTATTGGTACTGAAACTTACTGTGCATTAAATTCAAATTTCAAGTCATCAGCAGAGAGCTGAAGGTGCAATGACAAAATCAGAGTGTCTGACCCAAAGATATCCATTTTAATATCACATAAGACCACAAATACTAGCAAATATTCACATCTGAGCAGCTGGACCAAGTCAAATTTTGTTTTTTTTACTTGAATAAACAAACAACTTAAAGCAGATAATTAATATTGTTTCGGATTAATTTCTGCTGGTTGGTTAGTTGATAAACTGAACTCGAAGCGGTTTTAACCTTGCTGCAGTGATACAAAGGTGTGCTCCAGGGTGTGTTGGTACATACACACCACATCACTGTTTGGTGTGGTTACAGAGGCAGCGCAACAGAGAGAGCCATAAAACTGCTTTTCAGCCTGGTGTTTAGTTATTTTCTAAGGATTTGAAAAAGACTACCTTACTGCTTTACTTTCAAGCACAACCAGATGGATGTTGAACAATCACATAACACAACAGATTGTTGGTATCTTTTCCATGTTCTTCCTGTGATGTTTTGCTGGGTGTGAAATGTAAAAATCTTGAAAAACATTCAGCCAATGTGGACAACAAAATGTCACTTTTCCACCGCTTTCACTGCAATTACATGTCTATTACTCCACTCGCTTCCTCTGCATTCTCTCTCTACCCCTTCCCCATCTTCAGACACACACACACACACACACACACACACACAAAGGCTGACTCAGTGCCAACTGGAAAAGGCCCAGATCATTTGATGGCTTTATGTGAGGCAAAGTTGCCACTCTCAAAGCGATTATGTTTCATTACAGTGGAAATAGGAGAAGAGGGTTTCCTGGCGCCTGAAGATCAATAACCCAACCTCCTCACCCCAACACACACACACACACACACACACACACACACACACACACACACACACACACACACACACACACACACACACACACACACACAGAGCTGCTTTACTCTCATGTCTGGCTACTTGCGAGTCTGTTTCTTAACATTCTGAATCTTCTCTTAGATGAGAGGATGAGGATTACTGTTTATTCTTTGCTGGGTTTTAGTTTGTGTAGTCGTCATCTCTTTTCATTCGCATTACTCACATGTTGATGTAATTTGTGCCTCCTGTGTATCCATTGTGTTGTCATTAGGAGCTGGAGGCATGAATAAGTTCTGTACGTGGATGGAAGCAGCATTGTCTTGTTGGTCCAAAGGGCCACGGTGGATGACTCAAGGTTTGTTTTGTCGCTGGCTGGTATGTCATTGTGTTTGTACTGATTGCAGGATGTAAGCTGCATTTAATACCAACATCAGTTCCCAACGTGGAAAACACATGCACATAACGGCACACATGGCATCTGTTCATCACAATACAAACAACATGAGTCACCTGAAATTAAGTGTTAACACATTATTTTCTTTACTCGTGTCATCCATATAAACAATTTCCCCTAAAAGCCAAATTTGTGGTTCTACAGTGTTGATCTAGCCTATAAGGTGAAAAAAAGTGGGACAGTGAGACAATCAGGATCGAAAAACAAGGCACGTACTGTGACTTGGGCACATGATCAGGCTTCCAGATAGTTTATGGCTGTTTGGCTGCATTTAAATCACAGCCATCTGAATTATTCACTGTTCCGGGGAGGGGAGGGAGCTTATCTGCTGTAATTAGTGCTGTTCTTTAACCCAGCGTAAGGCTCCAACCACTATCGAGTACGCTAGAATTTATCTCTGAGACGCTTCTGGCAATAATCCAGCAGATAATTAAGAGGAGTAAAAATGGATTCTGTGAATTACAGCTCCCACACCTTTAATTCTATATTAAACATTCATTTTCTAACCCTCTGCATTCTCTGTCTCCCAAACATGAGATGACTAATGCTGAGCTAAGAGCCTCCAAAGTGTATTTTGGTCCAACTGTTAAAAATTGTATGTCATTATTAAATCAGAAAGTGTACAGAAACATGCATGTGGCATCTGCCATGTCTACAATGGGCTGCTGAAGGGATGTTTTGAAACTTTAATTTGGTTTAAGTGCTCGTCATCTCTTTCAGTTAGCGGAGGCAGGACCACTAAAGCTGGGTGTGACAGGCGGATACAGCCGTCAATCAAGCAAAAACACACCCAAACACACCCCTCGTAAAGGCTTCAAATCTTCTTTGTGACTATATTATTTTATAATCAGCCTTAAGATGCACATTAAAGTTAATTTATTTAGACTACACCGCCAACAGTTCGGACGATTCTGGTGCAGTGACGTGCGGTCAGGGGAGGCAGGGGAGGCAGCACCTCACCAGTTAAAATATAATTTTAAAAAACTTGCTGTGGTTTATAAATTCATTAAGAGGAGGAAATTTGGACTTAGGCTCATGACTGTTCTATAAATTTGTTTTGGTATGATTTCAACATTTCTATGGTCAAAATCGCTAAATTTACGTATTTCCTGACGCGGGAGAAGGGCGAGGTGAGGCAGCGATGAGCTGTGCCTCACTTCTGACGGCGCGTGTTATGCTAGTAGCAGCTAATGTTGAGGCGCTAGCAGAAATGAGGACATGCCCCCAGACTTTTTTCATTTTCAAACTTAGAGGATGACTCAAATGACATCACTTGAGGACAGCTCCCTCTGGAAACACATTTTATATTACTTTTTCCACAAAATTTCCCCTTTAAGCATTTGTCTTTGAATTCAGTTTAATTTTACATTTAATTACTTTTTTAACACACGTTTTAAACTGGGAAAATTATATCTTAAACACACATAAATAAATGGTGGAGCTGGAGGTACTTTATTGTACTTGACTGACTGGTTACACTAACTTGTAAATATTTTCTCAGATTTGACATTGAGCATTTCAATGTTAACAGCATTTTCATGGATGGTAAACATTTCATAAGGAAAACGTTGTTGAATTTCCATCGCCTGCTTTGAGGTGGTCAGTTGGTTGCAGGCATGGCTGACTCAGGTTGCCGAGATCAGTGTGCATTGATTTGTTTGGCAGATGAGAGGCTGCCAAAAATTCAAAGAGAAATGATCAAAAACAACACTAAAATTTGACCTCAAACCACCCAATGAATGGGGCCTGTCTAAACGTAGAGATGACTCCTTGTAAGCCTTGATGGTGTTGCACTCAAATTTAACAAAAGCGTCAATTTACTTTACAAAAGAAAAACAAGAGGGGATGCCCGCTGGACAAACAGAGATGCCTGCGGCCTTGTCAGAGACCTTTCAGAGGGAGCTGCAGTCAGTACCTAAAAATCCAAAGTTTTCTAAGTTCCTTGTGCCAGAATATTCGTCAGCGTTGGGGTTCAATGTACAGCCAAGCAGTGCTGAGGAAAGATATTTAAAAATGAAACAAGATTATACAAAAATAAAGTATCAGTGCAGGCAGTGAAACACAGAAAAGTTTCTCCATGAGCTCTTGACACTGGGCCAAAGCTGGCTGGTGCTGGCCCTGCAGTGCCCTGCATTCGACTTGTATCACATGTTCAGCCAATCAATAGCAACTTCTTACATCGCTGTTGTTGCACATAATAATGACATACTGTACATCTGAAATGTGCCCATTAGTAAGGTAGAGTGCAAACACACGGAAGAGCTCTGTACCAAAGCCTTACAAGGTTTGTACGTTTTCCATGTAGAAAAATCCCGGGTTAAAGGTGAAGTTCCTTTAGTGGAAAAAGGCTGAATGGAACTGAACCAATAATCTCTGTTCAGAGTCTGGTTCTCCTTCATCCTTCCTGTTGTGTTGTGTGTTTTGTCAGCCAACACAAATCCTGTCATGCAGAGAAAATACCATGCTTTAGAAATATTTCTGAAAGGACACCCAACTCAAATGACACACAGGATTAAAGAAATTACATGGGGCTTGTGGAGTCAATGAACATGAGCCACATACTACTGATTTCACCAAATTTCATCACACACTCAATGAAAGTTGTTGACATTGACATGGGGAGAGATGCTGATGCCGGGTTGGATTAACATTTATGTGTGGTCCGTTACAGGAGCCCCTCTGACAGCTGACAGCTGAATTGTCCGACACGGATGAAACCGTGAGAAGAAAGATCAACAAGAAATGAGGGAACTTGGTGATTCAAAAATTATTCAGTTCATTCAGTATTTATGCAAAGCACAAAAATACCTAAAATCGACTTATTTACAGTTTTTATATAAGCAACCATCCATAGCTGTGTCTCTGCTCGCTCCTGTGCATACAGATGAAGACTCTAGCAGCCATTTTACTTATTTATAATGAAGCACAGGCCAGTCTAGATATTTGCCTTCTCATTTATTTTCAGCGGTGGATTTTAAATGTCTTCTGTTAATTACATGTCAGCTGAGAGTCAGTGACTGCAAGGAGATAAGCTGAGAATAGACACTATCAGACACTTCCAGTGTTCTCTCAGTAATTTGGCGCCTGAATGCACCACAGCACAAATAAACAACAAGAGCCAGAGACTCTCGTGGTGTTTAATGTTTTAGACCAAATCCATTAAGGGGATGTCTGGCTACATTAGGACGTTACCTAAGCTGCAGCACAACAGTGTTCAAATGCACAGTAGCAGATAAATTTTCACAACTGTATGATACTGAGGATTTCTTGCTTTATAAGATGAATAAAAGTTGGCTGCTTTTGGACCCTTTTTTATTGTTTTAGTGTCAGTTTTACAAATTTTGCATTAGAACACTGTAGATAACCTCAATTCCTTCACATACACTGATCTTTATTATTGCATATTTTATTGAGTTTGCCTAACTGATTATAGCTATCATGTCATGAAGAACTGTAAAGGAGAGTTAGGTCTCATGCATGTTTTAGTCTACACGTGTGTTTGCAATGCATCTTTGAGATGACCCTGCTGCAAAGAGGACAGTGTAGATAAAGATACCTCATTCATTCATTCATTAAGCCTATAAAATGCAGAAAACGCTTAATGCAGCCCATCTAATGAGGATGCCCCCTGTCTCTAATACAGCATTTGCTCGCTGAAGACAACTCTTGGCTCTACTCAGCAGACACAACCTCACACACACACACACACACACACACACACACACACACATGCAAACACACGATCTATATAATAAAGTAGCAGGCTGGACTATTATGCTGCTTGGCTGGCAGCCAGTGCTTATGTAAAGCTCTGCTAGTAGTAACTGTAGGATACTGAAACTGGACAAATGACTGAAATTGCTGATTTTCTGATGTTGAATTGAAATGATTTGACAATTTGAGAATTTGGCAATTCAGTCACAAGTCCAGAAATGTTAGCCTACTTGCCAATTTGCAAAAAACAACATTTTTCCATGTGTCAGGATGGAACTGAGCTGGGCTGTCCCTGCTATGACAAGTCCGAACGTGTCTACCATAACTAATTTGTACATATCAGACAGAGAGTGGTGAAATTATTATTTCACAGTCAGACACAGCATCAAAGTAAAGCAGCTCCACTCAGTTCTTATGAGAAGGTCAAGCTGCACATTTACAAATGCACCCAACAAGTGCAATCCAATTAACAACAGCAGGCCTGCATCTGTGACTACCAGATGTTGAGTGATGTCACCTTGATTGTATTAAGAGGGTGAGGTCAGTTTTGCTGCCGTTTGTCCCAGTGGCTAACCACAGTACTGCCCACAGCCTAAAAAGTGCTCATTGGCTGGTGTTGCAAAAGAGAGGTCTGTGAAACTGCTGACAGGACCCTTCAACAGGGGTCAACAGGGGAGACACCGTTGGTCCACAATACAAAGGTAAAGCAGACAGACATGAAGAACATTGGAACACATAGGCACCAGATTTGACTTCTTATACTAACAGATTCAATGATTATAACCTGGAATCTCTCTACAGATTTAGCTGCACAACTTGGCCTGCTAAAACACTCAGTGTGCATACATTCCACCTTCAGAAGTAAGACCATACAGAAATTCTGGACAATGTTGAAGTATCAGAGAGTAAACAGCCTAAGAGGGGACACAGGTTTGCTGTACAGGAGCTTCTCAGTGACGAAGGGGGCGAAAAGGCTCATCAACCTCTGCGAGATGACAAATCCGCCGTGCTAAATTTAGCTTGCTGCTACGCGTGCCGCTCGAAACTCCTGATGCAACAGTGCACGCAGGCTTACCTTAGCTCGACCGGCTCATTAACACGCCGCTGGGTGCACGCAGCCTATGATCTCTCTCTGTGTAACGACACGGAGGCAGCTGAGCTGGATAAGAGGCTTCAGCTGATCAATGGGAGCGTTTGACGTGAAATATTTAACGCTCCCCTCTCCCCCTGCTTATCATCAGGACTTTATGGCTCAGCATGCGAGGTGTTTCACTTCTTCAGCACACTGGAAAGCTCTGGGTACCTGATGTTGGAAAATGTCCAGTCTTTAATACGCTGTAAATCTTTTACCATTTGGTAAAAGCCAATGACATCACTTGCTTTTTAGTGGAGGCATTGAAAAGTGATTTTAGCAGCAGTACAGTATGCAAATACACTGAAAGTAAGAGGAGCTTGACAGGCTCAGGTTTGAAGAGTTAGGTAATTATCTGACAACTGACACACCCATTTTCACTGAACAGACATTTCCCTGATCATAATGGTCTCATTCTGTCTCTGTCTATTTATTTCTCATCTGTGTTTCTAGTCACAGTGACACCTTGGTCAGCTGCTGGCAGGATCTGCTGGCAGCACAGCAGCAAATTCATTTTAAAGAACATAAAATGAACATTTGTTTTATAGAATAAAAAGTTATATTTGTAGTGTTTGATCTGTTCATCCCACTTCAGCGGCTCTGCTTACTGAAAGTGGCCCACGGGGAGGATCACATTAAAATGGGATGTGTCAAAGCTGTTGAAGTATTTTCAGGCATCATACGACAGCATGAATACTTTAAACTGTACATTTTTTAAGAGAACAGCTGCAATGGCTTGTAATGGCAACGGCTCCTGTGTGTTCATGAAGACATATATGCAGAAAATATAAGGTCAAAAATGTCCTACTCCGTTAAAAAACTGCCACCTTCTCAACATATAAAGTGTGACACTGTGTTGTTATACTAACAATATTTGGTACTATTGCGTTGAGATAAATAACAACAAAGCACAAAACAACCACAGAGTGACATTTAGCCAACAGATCATTCACATCAGAGAGAGGCAATGCACAGGACCCACACACACCTCTTATCAGTTTTCTTAAATATTCACTCCAGCAAAGCTTTTCCTCTCATACAGGCCAGTGCTGAACACTGAAATCCATTCATCACAGTTTTTCAATCAATGCATGTATATATCCATTCTCTATCTTCTGCACTTAGCCTGTGGAAAACATCTTAAGTCCACAGTGTTGAAGGTACTAAATTAAAATAATTACAGCACAGACAGAGGGCACAGATGAAAAACACTCTATTGTACCAGTCCCTTACAAACATTCACAAATCACACACAGTGAACAAGCAATTTAACAACCAATACGCGCCAAATTAGGGAAATTCCAAAGTGACTCAAAGGCTAGACAAGGAACAGTATCCTCCATAATGACATTAACATCAACACTTACTGCACAGCAACCATTTCCAGTAAATACACACAGCCATGGCGGGACATTTGAGAGTCATAAACAAACACAGCCAGCAAAGAGGCGGACAGGTTAACAGAGAATGTACTGGACTCACGTTTTCTGGCGCTGAAGCGTCTCCTTTCCTTCATGAATGTGGAGTGGTCAGTGTCCCTGTCACGTCCTGTCATGTCCTCAGGGCTTTGGCCTTGTTGTAGGAGGTTGTGCAGTTGTTGACAGGAGCATCTCGTGCGTCTGTGGCTGTTTGCTGACAGATCCCAAAGCTAGGTGCTAATATCATTAGCAACACTGGAAAACAAGCTAATTATCTGGTTGTTTTTGATAACTTTCTGTATGTTGATTAAAATGAGGCCAAAATTGGACTGGTTCCACAGTTATTCAACAATCTGCAGTGTGTCCATTCACTAATTTCAACCAATGTGATGCGGATATTACAGCTACTTTCAGGTTTAGCTAAGTCTCGCTAGCTACTGTTTAAATTGAACAAAGTTACCTTCAGCCGGCTTCACTTCGGCAGTCTCCAGTGACACTCCAGGGGGCGCTGTTTCATTCATATACAAAAACGCTATTTACCAGGAGAAATGTGCCATTTATATGACAAAGAAAATGAATTAGCATTTATTTAAAATAATGGTGCCAGCTAGTTTGAATAATAAGAGAGTCCACGCTCCTGTCAGTTGTGGTCTGTGGCTGACCTCTGACCCCTGTGTGGGCTGATAAAAAGAGGCTCAATAATGCATATATCTAGATATGAAACTCGTTTTCTTCCATCATGGGCCAGCAGTGCTGTGCCCATGTCATCACCCATGCTGCTGTGAAAACCACCCCAAATACACCCTGAATAATAAAGATATTCTTTTATGTTTGGAGCCGCTTTCAGACTTTTTTTTTTTTTTTTACAAGTCATCAGGGGTCATTGAAATCGTACGCAGCAGTAAACACATATTATGAAACATCTTTAATGTAGCTGAAGAGAACATTTGCATAGCAGTGCCTCCCTCCATCCCTCTTCCTGCAGCTAAATAAAACTCAAAACTATGGAGGAGTAGGCTGCACATCACTATCCCACATACAGTCCTGAAGTGGAGGACAGGATGGCTGAAGGGCCAGCTTCCTGTGCGGCTGATGTGTGGACTCACTTCCTGCTGCAGGTGGAGTGTCTTTACAGCACAGTCTTCATCTCCGCTGTGTTTGATTTGATATGATTTCTGTTTTTTCGGTTATTTCCCAGAGATGAGGCTGGTATTTACAGCCCTCGTGTGTCCCAGCACTTAGCGCACGCTACTACACGCTGCCCTTGTGGCTGTCAGTAAGGGGCTCCATGTCAGCGTGTGAGTAATTTAGAGCGTTCTCGTGGCTTTTGGAGTACGCACCTGGAACAAAGCCTGTAAACGAAGCCCCCACTCCACCGCCTGACTCACTCTGCCCTCGTCGACTACGGCAGTCTCATTACATGGCACTTATCAGGATTTAAATGCCACACCGCAGTATGACAGCTTCAGAGCCTTATACAGTGGGTCTAAATATACAAGGCTGATAATCATCAGCGTCAGCCATGCTTTTATCAAAACATCTAGAGGGGGAATCACTGTGTTAGTATAAGTTGCCTTTTCTGTAAAATGGAGTGTTTGTAGTTGCATTGGTTTTTAATATAAAGCTATGATGATAGAAGTTCAGTAAGGTGGCAGTTTTTATTTAGTTGCAAAACATAAATGTGTATGGTTGACAGCAAATAATGCATGCATCAAGCTATCTGAAAACCTGCCAATCATAAAACATAAGATGAATCTCACGCTGTGTCCCAGTTCCATACAGCATGATAATCATATGCACATTATACTAATCTTTACACTTTACTGTTTCTTAAATTCCCACAGAGGAAATCAACTTAGTGTTGATCAGAATGCTGCTGCCAATGAAACAATGAGACAACAAAATGTCTTTCTACAGATTCAATTTTAATCATAATTATTTTTGGTTCTGGAGGTGACTCACCACTGTTCAGGTCTGATCAGTCCCTCAGGGGGCATGGTGTGCAACAGCAGCACATTAAAACATCAAGCATTTTGGAGTTTGGATGACCTCCTGACCTTTCCTCAAGCGCCACCATCAGGCCAAACTTTCACTGTAAATCATAAAATTCACAGAGCATGTTCTTGTTCACCAGGGGACGAAAGCTTTTAATTTGAATGACCCCATGAGCGTCAACCTCAAGAGCAGAGCCTTCGTTTTTGTTGCACTTGGCATTCTTGCATTGTGGGGTGGAGCTTTCACTGGATAGCAATCAATCCACAGTGTGTCAGTGAAGCTGTCTTGTTTGCTTTAGGAGCCACACACACACCTGTTAGATGACTCTGGGTTAAATATGTCTTACCTTGTGTTTCACCGGGCGAGAAACGAGAAGTTTCAAAAAGCCTCTGATGCAATATTCATGTCACGAGTTTGGTATTTTGGATTTTCAGCAGCTGGTACTGCACACCCCGCCCCCTCCCCAGGCAGGGAGGTGGAGAGTGGGCGGATGGAGGAGGGGGAGGGGTAAGGAGAGGAAGGGGTCCTGTCCTGAAAAACACACTCCCAGCTCTGGCTGTTTACATCTCTTTGGCACGTCTGTGGCTGTTTCCATGGGAACGGGAGTAAAGATAGTTGGGATGTGTCAGAGATACAGTGCGCCGAGTGGTGCTGATTGCTGGACGTGAGTTGAAGAATGAACAGGGTGCACAGGAAGTGGGAGAGGACGGCGCCAGCTCTCCATTATCTCAGCCTGAACCTGCGGGAGAAATCACTGCCGGCCGCCAGACAAATCTTCTGTTTTTAGGCACCAGCTGCTTTGTTTGTCTTTTACTCTCACTGGGAAATGACATTTACAGCTGCACTGGGCTTGATGCTCGGGTTAAAGCACACCTGTGTTATTAGAGTAAATGATAAAGAGCAGCTACAACAACCACTTTCCCATTTACAGAGATGCTGCACATTTTACTCAATGACAATCTGGTGTTAGGGATGCCAGAGGTCAAGCTCAAATCCTACGTTTCCCTTGTGCTCTCAGGATTAATCATGTGTAGTTGTGTACTCAGATACATACATTTTGTTTACATATTGGTAGCATTTGAATTTTTCATTCCTATCCAAATCCAGTCTCTAAAGAATAACACAACCTCTGCCGCTGAGAAGCCTGATGTTCCAGCAGCTGGTTTGTATCTGTTGCTATGGGTGAAGACACCACCCAGAAGTGTATGACAGATCTAATGCTTGAATTTGCCCTTCTTTAAATAATAAAAGGGACAAAGGGAGCGATGAGAATTGTAGAAGGAGCAGGAAATGGTCAGAAATCCTGCTTATTACAGGAAGATGATCCAAATTTTGTCCAGGTAAAGGTGGATCAACTAAAGGTGCAGTCTTCTTTCAACCCTTTAGTTTCCCATAATTCACTGAGCTTGTAAGTAAGCCTTATGTTCACATATTTTTGTGCCACTGGACATGGTTTACTACAATCTGGGACTCTGATGTTGAACCCATATTTTTGGCTGTGAGTTGTATTTTACAGTAGAGATCGCTGAAAAGAAAAGAGGTCAGACGAGGCAAAGAAAGAAACCATGAGTTAAAAGATAAATAGTTTATGTGAATCTCTCACATAGCATTTACCTTTACTCTATACACATTGTTTTGAACGTGATATACAGTATGTCACCTTTTTCTTTTTTTTTTCCAACAGTTTGACATAATGGTTTTTTTTTTCTTCAGCATGCACTTTAGAATGCCAACAAAAGGCTCCACAAATACAGACTTCAAACTAGAATTTTCCTCACATTAAAACATACAAAACATGAACTCGGATCAAAAGCCTGACAGTTGGAGGACACGATGGAGAAGCACAGCATCAGACTACCATGACTTTTACAGGTAAGAGCAATGTACTCAACATTAAGACACAAAAATACATGTTCTGGAGTCAAAAAAATAAACACCTTTTTTTTTTTTTCAAGTTACAACGTCATCCTAAAAATACACAAAGAACGGTACCCCTTTGTCAATTCAAAGAGTGAAGCAGCGTGTGTACTACACGAGGAGGATTGTGGGTACAGGGTGACACTTGACAGCTAGCCAACAACTGTGCAGGTCGCAGCCAACATGACACCTGCCAGTCCTTCCTGTCAGCTTTTCGAGCTGCATTTTCAACCTGTCTTCCTTCCGCCTTCGTCTCTTAACGGGCTGCTGAAATCACAGTGTGGATCGGCGCTTTTTAGTTTTCGGGTGCTTATTGCAAATCCGATCTGATTGTTTGGGTACACGGGATTGCTACTGTGCAGATGTAGCCATTCTAGAAGTCCCACTTTATAACTTGCTAAACTTCTGCTACACTTTTGCAAAGTTTGGAAGAATCAAGTTATGCAGTTTTTTTTTTTAGCCACCAGGAGTTATGAGGATTAGTCCAGTAAGAGTAATTTGGTGTGTGAAGAGACAAACATCTGCAGCACAAATGCAGGGTAGTTGCATGTTCAATGCACAGCGGGGGGGGCGGGGGGACTTCTACAACGGCGACTGCATCACAGGGGAACTCTGTCTCATTCATGTTTGTGCTAAAACTAACTGGAAGAGTGACAGCATCAAGTCCACTCATTGGTTTCCACTGACCTGGCCTTTCAAACTGCAGATCTTACCCTGGTTTTAGGATACACACACACACTAACACACAGCAGAGCAATTAACCTACTGAAAATTACCAAGGGAAACAAAAGCAGAGATGACCGTAATGTCACATTTATTCAACTTAGCACGTTTGTCTCTCTATACTGTATATACTGTATGTAGAATTTCATATATGAATACACTCCATTTTTAGAACACAAAGTGCCTCAACTGATACATCTTAATACACTTATTGCGAGGAAGGACACCACAGCAAGAAAAGGGATTGATGTTGAGTGTCATGGCGCACCTCAGCAACCAACCACCTTGTTACCTGACTCGCCATCAAAAAGACAGATGTGTGGACGGGGCCGCTTGGCCCAGATGTGCTGTGTTGTTGTCTTATTTACAGGAGCAATATCTATACAGTAGATAGTCTCTTTTAAGGACGTGTCCAGTTTGCTTTGCTCTCCTTTTTTTCCCCTCCACAGGTCCAAAACAGGAAAACAAAAAGAGAAAAGGAAAAGGTAAATGCTTGTCAAAGTCCTCCTGGGATTTATGTTTGATCATTAACTTCCTCTCCTGCTCAGTGAGCCACTGGCTGGGTGGCTATCAGTCATTGTTTTTGCAGGCCTCCTCGTCCATACTGTCCTGCTGGAGTGGCTCCAAACGCGGTCCTCCCACTGCAATAGGTCCTCATACTGATGACTTATCCCACCGGCATTCAAATAGGAAATGAATTGTCTAAATAAAATATAAACACATCTCTAAATATCAGGAATGCATAATCTGTCTTTGCTGAGCATCATTTCAGAAGAACTTGCCTGCACAGACCGGCTATTTTCAATATGCACAAAGAATGAGGACACAGTACAAATCTATGGTGCTCGTCCAGCATACATCCAGGATTAGAGAAGCTCGACTGTATATTGCAGTGGTTTAAGTGGGGTGATTCAATAATTTGGTGAAGGGACAAAGAGGAATGTTTGAGAGAGCTCTTCTTTTTAATTGTTTGACTTTTTGCCGAGCTGTGTGGAAGATGCATCTAGCTGTGAGCCAGTTGCTAAGCAACCATCTGCTACTGGTATAGACATACTGTAGGGATGGGTGAGGTACATCATGGTGCTGCATGGTTATGTCTGCTGTCCCACACCTGTTGGCGCACCAAGGCAATTTATGTTTGTCATGAAAAAAAATGAATGAACGATGACAAAGCGAAGGCTGCTTTGGTTTAATATGAGATGTGATATGAGGACTGTTCTAAGGGACTTCAGGTTAGTCTGCCTGGCTTGGGGATCTGAGAGCAGCTGGTAGCCCTTGGTGATGGCTGATATGAAGTGTGAACTGTGCAGTGAAAAGAGCAGAAGTGGAGAAAGTTATCTATCAGCTGCAAACAACAAACAAATCTGCTCTCGGGGTGGAAATCATGCAGATTTCAAACTAAATCTGGCTGCAAAATTCAGTTTTTCTTCTCGACAATGGTGTCAATTGCAAACACTAATTATACTTAGGTGTCAATATTAATGCGATAATCATCCACTGAAATGCTACAAGCAGCACCTTTAATAGTGCCATCAAGAGTGCCTGTTTGTCTACACTTGTCTCAGCAACCACATCCAGGCATCTCTTTCTAGGATTATTGAATAACCCCTTTTTCAGTACACACACAAGAACAGCCAAAAGGGTGAGAGGGTTATGCACTGCAATGTGACCCTCACAGCCGCTCAGAAGGTTACCTTTCCACCATGGCGGTGCCTTCCCTCAAGCCATTAAGATAGAACGCTGCTCTCTGCTTGTGTGAAACCAGTAAAGACAACGTCTTTGCAGCTATCTGTGAGTGAACAATCAGAGACACAACACACTTTGGTGGCACTGCATCCAAAAAAAAAAAAAGTGGGGGAAAAAGTCAGAAATAGCAGCATACATGCAGAGAGAAACGAACACCCAGCTGGCATTCTGTGTTTTTAGTCTGCTACATGGATTGTTGGTGAAGCCAATACCAAATGAGACACAATACAAGTCGAGTGTCGCCCCCTAAACTCCAACGTAATAACATTTAATTAAAAAAATACTCCTTCTCATATATAGAAAGTGTACATATAAGCTGTCCTCACTATTCGCCCCGTCCCTGCCCCCCTCACCACATTGCTTGCAGACGATGGTTACAGGATGATCCATGCAAAAACATGAGCAGGCCTCGCAGCAGGTGGAGAGTGACACTGACTGTACAGCATGTGTGCTTGAGTGAGTCGAAACACAGTCCTGAAGGACCAATCCTCCGTCCCTCCCGTCTCCATCCCAAAAATAAAGTAGCAAAACAAAGACAGTCACAGTCGTATGAGGTTAAAATGAAGTGACATCTCACTTACTTCTTTTTTTTTTTTCCTTTTTTTTTTTGGAAGCACGTCTTTTTCAAGGTATCTAAATATAGCAACATCTAATATCCCTGATTATTAATTTGTCCTTTGTTAAATGTTATGGCTGCTACTTCTGAAGCCACCAGTCAGTTTTTATTGCAAGTCTCATAGTACGACAATATCGAACTAAAGGGGACTCCAAGTGACACAGGAGAACTGACCAGTTACTTAAGGAAGTAAGCTAAGCACATGTACCTTCAAGGGAAAGGGGAGAGGAAGGAGTTGCTCAGGTTGCCCATGCCACTAACATTAGTCTTAGCTACAAAGTTAAGTACTTATCCACTAGTCACAATATCTAGAACAGAGCTCAGATATAATACCAAAGGGAGGTGGTTTGTTTGGGGTAAGATGTGGGGTGCTTTAGGCCAAAGTGGCCCAAGGGCTGGACGTCTCACAAGATGGAGGGGATGGGGGAACGAGAGCGCCGCAGCGGGCAGGGCGATCCGTAGGGCGAGGTCACAGGAGACAACCTCAGGGCGTTACCAGCCATGCCTGCTATGTTGTTTAAGCTCCGGGATTTCTCATAGCCTTCAGATGAGGGGGCGAACGAGAGGTGGTGGTGGTGGTGGTAGTGGTGGTGGTGGTGGTGGTTGTGCAGGAACAGGACATGAACACACACAGGCAGGCAGGCAGGCAGGCAGGCAGGCAGGCAGGCAGGCAGGCAACGATCCGAGTCCGAGCCAGCCGAGTGAACCGAGACAAGACAGGAGACAGGAGTGAGACAGAGCAACAGTAACATACTGTATGGTGAGTGCATGCACAGCACATTTCCTGACCATGACAGTAAGGCAGATTGGAGTCTTAGACAGGCAAATGCTTTGAGCTGGAGCCCCTCTGTTGGCTGAGTTAATCCTCGGTGGGTAGAGCCAAAGAACCACGGTTTTCCTGGTGTACGATGCATTCCATCGACACAGAAAACCCTATCTGAGCAGAAAAGATACTGTCCAACTGACGCTCATTTAGAAGCGCATAGTTACATGCAGGTTGTAAGCTCATGTAAGCTATTTCATTCTTCGCTCTCAAAGTAGGCTACTTAATTTGAAAACAAGGCATTCACATCACATCATTCAGAGTGTAATTATGAGCAGCCGAGCAGGAAAAATCGTCTGAATCAGCCGTCTAGTTGTAAGTGTGAGTCAGGCTATGACTCACACATCATTCAGCAAAAGTGTCAAAACCAACATGAATTCTGATTCAATCAATTCAGCTGATCAAAGAGGAGGTGTGCACCATTCACTTCCACCAATTAACTAATGCCATGCTCACTAGCACACCTGCATGGAATGGAGCCGCCATCAATGTTTTTTCGGTGCATCTGTGCGTTTCCTGCTGTGACAAATTTTAAATGCAAAAGTAAAAAGGAGGCTGTGACTGTTGCTGGCATTTGGGTAGGCCTGGTCTTATTTCCACTTTTATGTTGAAATGTAAAAGAAACTGAAATTTACGACATTAGACAGCAGCATGGACATGGCTTCATGCAGTGGAGGTCGTTTTAGCTGACTGGACAGTATTAGTGTAAAATAGTCAGCCTGTGTTTGACACTTCTGTACTTCTTTTCACCAAGTGCAAGACATCAATATCTCTCACTTGGAATTCCAACTAGAAGGCTGTAAACCACACCTTTTTCTGACTTGGCGTGATTTGAAATTAGCTGCACCAGAACGTCTGTTTGCATTAAGTTTAGCTGGACTTCAAGATAGCCTATAGCTAGCTCGGTAGGCCGGTTAGCTAGCATGTTGATGTTCCAACATAATGATCGGAATGGGTTATGAATGAATGAAGTAATGAATTTACTTTCATTTATATTTTGGTCAATTTCTATGTTGCATTTGAAGCTGCCATTAAGCTAAAAATGGTTGTCTGGCTCCGCCCACTCACGCAACCAATCAGATTGCTTTAACCTCCTCTGCCGTTGAGAAAATGCCCGTGTGAGTAAAATTCCAGTCTGCCAGAGTTAAAACTATTTGTCAAATAAGAGATATTGTTGTTCTTAAGCTAGTATGGTTGAAGAATAGAATCATACATCAGCACTCATTCATCTCATGACATCATCATTAGCATTTTCTCTCACAGGAAATAGTTTAAAGACGATAAATCTTACTCAGTTTAGGAATGCTTGTGTTAATTCACATTGAGGGACATGTTCCAAATATATAACATACACATTAAGACTACCAACATATACATTATGTATCAAATACAACTGACTTTAAGTTCAGGTTGCAGCCTGCACATACTGATGATGATGAGGATGATTAAAAAGACCTTAATTACGATTAATGCTTCAATCATTTGTACAGATTCACACTTTACAACAGTTCAAACTTGTAAAAACACAGCATGTGATGCACGCTGGCAAATTTGCATTCGGTCACTTGGTGCAAAATAAACAAGCAAGCCAAAGCAGCCAGATCATTAATGGAGCATGCCAATCAGCTGGCGTAAACACTGATGAGGAACAGCTAATGGAAACGTAGTCTCATTACCATACTGCATACGGCACCATTTGTCTCACTGAGGAGAAGGGGGTAAATTAAACAGGGGCTGTTTCAGGACCAGCTGAGGGGGCAGAACACAGGGTAGCCTGGGTCTATGCCAACAGGTAGCAGGGACTAGAAAGCATTTTACGGACTGGTGTCAGCGTGGCAGCGGCTTCAACTGCCGACTGAAGCAGCAGAGACGAAGGCGCTGCTGCTTGACTGCCTACGACGAAAAAAAACAAGACTGGCGAGGTGCCCTGCTGTGAGGGAGACCACCATGATGTGGTCCTTAGAAGATCTGGACTATATGTACAGTGGCTGAGCCTGCTCGTCTATCTCAATACCAAGCTTGAAAACCATTGACAAATTATTTAGATTTTGTCCCATTTCAGAATAACGAGTGAACCTGAATGACGTATTATCTCATTAGAATTCTCACCAAACAGAAGCCAAAATTCAATTGAACAATTTACAGAGTGGCACTCTCATGGTATGATCTCATTGATTTGCCTGCTATAGAGTGAGTACAGTGGTGCTGAGGCAATAGACCAACAACACCAAGAGCAGGACATTTAGATTAGCCTCCTGGAGAAGCAGTTAACTTCTGATAGAAGGTAATTAGCCAAGGCTTAACGCTTCCACATCACAGTGCAGATTAACACAACATTAAAGCCTCAAGATGCTTGAGATAAAACAGAGGAATTAATCTGGCAAACATGCTTCAGGCCTCACATAAAGTCTAAACGTTTTTTCAGTGTGGTCAAAAAGAGACTAACTGAAAGTACTTTACAGAAGTATAATCTTTCATGATTTAGCTGCAGGGACCACCTATCAAATCAGCCGCAGTGTGACCTCATTTCCACCGTGGGAACTGCTCACTTCATGTATTTTAGTTCATGACCTTTTCTGCCGCATGGAATAGCAACAAGGCTTGGCGGGAAGTCAGCAGATGTGAGCTTCACGATGACCTTTAGCTTGGGTCAAAGTGTTTGGAAGGTCAAGCCCTTTCTGAGTCTGACCTTTCCACTGATGGTGTGCTACAGGGCTGAAGGTGATGACTGACATCTGGACAAATCTGACAGCAAAATTTGTGGACAAATTTTGTTAATGATGTTTCTCATTGGAAACAATGCATACTGCTTATATATCTAGTCAGGCTTTATTGTTCAGTAAACTTTGCCGGCAAAGTTTCAACATTGTCCAATCAGAAACAAGAGCCATGTTCAACTCATAGTGTCTGACACAGGAAAATTGACTTCTTCATTCATAAATTCACACTAATAACATTACATAAAGGGCTTGGAATTGACCGTTTGCTCAGCCTTCCCAAGCAGCAATTGGTAAATGATTGTTTAGCAACCATAAGTAGGCACGGCAGGCCTGTCAGGCTTTGCATTTCTCTGCATGCTGAAGTGGTGTACATGTGGCCAGTGAGAGTGATACTCCCTAAAGAGTTGTGAGGATTGTGTTGTTTTCATCACCTTTCCAAAACCAAAGATACAAGATCAAAGCTTTAAAGATTGGATTAAGCTTTCTGTTTGCTGCTCTGATGTAGTATTAGCATGACACATTAGCATGACTGTCTAACAAGCTACCTGCAGAGGTTTCCTTAGCCATGTTTACTTCCGAGGCTAGCAGTTAGCACACTTATGTTAGGTTACAGGTACGATTTGTTAATCCTTAATCTGGACTGACACACTCACTACTTGGGAGCTGGAACAACAATGGGCCCAGATGCTGTTAGATGAGCGTTTAGGCTAATGTTAGCAGCTCTGTCATGATTGGCAATGAATTTGGAGTTTACCTGAGACAGACTTGTCAAAGTCATCTGTTAGTCTTCATCTTCAAAAACTTTTCTCATGTAAAAGTGAAACATATTGTTGAAAACACCAACAATAAAGGATGCATCTAACCTAACTTATTATACATCTGTACTATTGGGGCTAACTTCTGTTTTGTAATACAAGGACAATGCTGCTCTTTTGTTTCCATTTTCTTTACATGTTTCAGAGTCAGCACCATATCATGTGGGTAGTGTCATCATACGTACTTTAGTTTTAACTAACTTAGTGTTTTAACTAACATCAAAACACAAGGTTTTAATGTTAGGTAGCTTGCCAGACTGACTAATTCAATTGTAGCTGACTGCTTTTGTATGAAGTCAAAGACCTATTGTCTGAAAAAATGCTGAGTGGTAAATCTGCCACCACTATCACAGTAAAGAATGGAAAGATTGACAGGTGTTACAGAGGCAGGCGGAGCTTAGCGCAGGGTCAATTACAAGGCTTTGACATGTGTTCTGAAGAAAACTAAGCTTTACTGTGCCTTTACGAACCTATTATGGTTCAGTAACATAATAGACATAGTAGAATATATGCAACAAGTCTGATGTGTCAGATAAAAACTTGGTCAGTAGCTTATATCTATTTGCTTTGCATGTCGTGTGTATTGACTACAGATTAGCTCAGACAGTTTTTTTTTTGAAGTAGCCTCTTGTTACATATAAATGAAGAAGTCAATGTGTTTATGAGTTGATGGGACTAAAATCTATTACTTGAACTTTTTTAATTCCCCTGTGAGATATCTGAAATATTTGCTGGTGTATCATCACCTTAGTGGCCAATGATACACTGGGCAATTTATCTGGGATCGGTAGATGGGCAACGAACCTGACAACAGCCGAAAAAGTGAGACACAGGGTCAGAAATTTATTCAAGTGTTTCCAGGCAACAAGAAAACATGAATAAATTGTGAGGAAAGCAACAGTTCTGAGTCAGCTGCACGGACGCTGTTTCCCCTCAGAATTGCCAAAAAAGTTGTGCTGTGTGTCACTGCTGAGAGCCGGAACAGCAGATCCACAGGTTACGTTACCTGAGCTGACTAGGCCTGAACAACCAGCCTTCCCCCCTTCAGGGATGTTGGTGTCCCAGTCACTAAGGATACGGATCAGCTGATGAGGATTTTGAGTGATGTCTGAGACTTTAAGATTTGCTCTTGTATCTGTATTTTAATGGTAAAACATATCTGAGGTATAAACTGCTCTGACTCTATAGTCAGTTCATTCAAAGAATAGTGAAAAATATACCTGGTGGTCACAGGACATCCCTTTGAGATGAATCCTAACCCAGACTTACAAGTGATGACTAATGAATCAGTACTGATGCACAAGAGCAAGCATGGATTTCAGAATGATTCTCTTAAACAAGAAGATATTGCATGGCTTTTAAAAGACTCTACTTTATGAAAAGACTAACAGAATGAATTTACCCATAACATTTATCTAAAGTTCCATATTGAAAAGCACTTGAGTTCCCGCATGCAGTTACCTGTTTTTCGTAGCCCTCCATCTGTAGGGCAGGTGTAGTCACTAGCAGCGAGCAGGAAGCACGTGCCCCCACTCCGGCGGTCCTGTTCCCGGGTGCTGGACCTTCGCATGGGGACCCTCTCCTCTGGAGACATGGTCAGGTCACTGCCTCCACTGCAGTCTGCTGACAGCACTGTGACAGAGGACAGGCCAGGTTAGAGAGCTGAAATATTTTTACTGGTTCCAGTAACCAGTTTCTTCATTCCATACAACTTCTAATATTCTGAAGGGAGTTTAAGCTTTGAATCCTGTGTTTAAAACTGTAGATTAAATAATAAAAAAAGCCTTAAGCAATGAACTTACCATTCCACTAAAGCTTCAGTAGCGACGTCAATAATTCAACAGAGATATTAAATAATTAGATAATATGATAGTTAGAAATTGTTTTAACCGTATGCTTCCATCTGAGATTCAAGTTGCTGGGCAACTACAGTACTTCCCGTCAGTCTGACTTTTAACCTTGTGCAACTTTAATGTCAGAAACATTTCTCTGCAGCACAGTTTTTCAGAGTAATATCTCCACAATGAATACAAGAATCCCAGTGAGACAGATTGGCTTTTACTGGGATTTCTGATTTTGGCTATATAAAGAAAACTGACTTGATTGAACTGGAGTGAACTGTTTAATTCTCAGTGCTGAAAACACCCTCTAAGTTGAAAACATCTCTTTAAAACTTCTGATTTAAACGGATAAGTAGCTTTAATTATGTTGCTACTAATAATGCACAACATACGATGAACTGGAAATATATTTCCCAGTGATGTATTCTCAGTGTTACACAGCATAAGCAATGAAAGGGGGTTTGTGTGCAAGGGAATAAAGGAGGTTCTAGGGTCGGTGGAGGTGAGGAGGCAGGGGAATCAGTCACAACAAACATCAAACAGCCTCCCACATAAAAAGCCTGCGTCAAATGTCACGAGCATCACCGTGCAGGTCAAAGGTCAGACGGTGTGTGGAGCTCCAGGGAATGAGAGGGACACATTGTTTTCTTATGAGCCAGTCAGAGCTTTTGTAAGAATAAAAAATAAAATAAACATCTTTAGTTGTGGGACCCCTGCGTATACCATGCTTAACAGATAAGGATTAGGTTGCTGTTCACATTATTATTAATAGCAGCAATGGATTTATCAGATCAGCTATCAAACCAGTATTAGCTAACGTTTGCCTCTGTCCAATATCTGTTAGAAGCACATAAAAGAGCCATACTGTTGCATTTGGATGACATACTCCATCATTACAATGGAGGAGGCCAGTGTAATAACGTCTGCCAGACATGAAGTTACTTTCCAGAGATTGATAACGCAGTGGCAGTTGTGGCTGGCAGAGTCCATCGTAATGATGGAATATGTCCTAACAGTTTTTGGATGAAAACTGGGGTCTATAGAACAGGGGAATAATAGGTTTTGGCTGTTTAAAGACTAAATAATCCTACTGGCCCTGTGATCGACTGGAAACCTGTTCAGGGTGTACCCCGCCTCTCGCCCGTTGACAGCTGGGATAGGCTCCAGCCCCCCGCAACCCTGAAAGGGATAAGGCGGGTATAGAAGATGAATGAATGAATGAATAATACTATTGTTTTTTAAGCAGTCTAACTGACTGATAAGACCACATTACTTATTGTTGCTATGTCTGTCAGCTTTCTGTCAGTTAAGTTATAAAAGTGGCAGATTTACCATTAAAATACTTCTGTCTGTGCCACAATGAATTTCCATTAACAGTCAATAGCCAAAAATGAATTTCTTAGGGTTACTATAAAGGTTACTGAATTAAAGGTTTCATTTTAGTTTCAGATCATTATATTATGCCTCTCCCAGAATAAATCCCAGAAACTGACATGTCCTCTCACATGTGACTGAACACACAGTACATATGTTAAATGGAGGATTTCACGCTGAAACATAAGTCATGGGGACACAGCAAAGGACATTAAGAGGAATGTAACCTCGCAGTCTATATATTCTAAATGACCTCTGAGGAAATCACAGAGGTGAGTATACCAGATTGATTCTGTTTGTGCACTCAGATATGGCATAAATTATTCTATACTTATCTAATATAAGACTGTGAGACCTAATAAACAAATAGACTGCGAAGAGTCCAGAGTGTGCACCTACCCTCAGGAACGTCTGCTGCACAATTCAAAGAAAGTAAGCATACGGAGGTCGACACTAATTTCCATCAATATCAGATGTGTAAGAGTAAATTACTGGCACGGGCCTAGAGGGAAAAACAGCCACCTACGGTCTGAACAACAAATGAACAATCCCTCCTGGAGGAAAGACTTGGACACAAGGATTCAGAATTTTTATCAGCATGAGCTATTTCACACAGCCATCTCCTACTCTCAATACCTTTTGCACTGCCTTCCTCATCACTGTGGCAACCAGAGATGAAGACTGCAAGGCAAAAGAGCTCAGTGTACTGTGAGGAAGCAGCTGTGGTGCTCTTGAGTCTCCAAGGGAAAACCATTTTGGTCTCAGAGGGAATCTGTCAAACGGCCACTGCCTCTATCTGAGATGAGGTCCCTTATGGATTCTCATTTTCTGCCACAACATATATAAAAAACGTTTGATGAAACCTGAACTGCAGTGGTGTGGGTTTCATAATTTTCTCCCCCACATAGCCTTGGTCTGGCGATATAGTCTTACCTGAGCGGTTGCGTTCTAGTACCCTGCTCCCTTTGACGTGGCACAGGTCACCTTGAGTGCTGTTGCAGGTGGTGTTGAGATCAGCTTTGCAGTAGGTGGGGGACCCTCCCTGCACCATCTGAGGGATGTGCTTCTTCCTCTTCTTGGGCAGCTTCTGCTTGGCCATGGCCAGAGAGTAGTACATCCCAAAGTTATTGACGATAACGGGCACAGGCATGGCTATCGTCAGCACACCGGCCAAGGCACACAATGCACCAACAACCATGCCTGACCAGGTCTCTGGATACATGTCGCCATAGCCCAGTGTTGTCATGGTTACCACTGCCCACCAGAAACCAATGGGGATGTTCTTGAACTTGGTGTGGAGGCTAGCAGTGGGGTCACTGGGCTTAGCGCCGATTCGTTCAGCGTAGTAGATCATGGTTGCAAAAATTAACACTCCCAATGCCAGGAAGATGATGAGCAGCAGGAATTCATTGGTGCTGGCCCGTAATGTGTGGCCTAGCACCCTTAGCCCCACGAAATGAC
Source organism: Chaetodon trifasciatus (assembly GCA_037975065.1). NCBI lineage: Eukaryota > Metazoa > Chordata > Actinopteri > Chaetodontiformes > Chaetodontidae > Chaetodon > Chaetodon trifasciatus. The sequence continues at coordinate 4,104,399 of JBBMOE010000028.1, read as the reverse complement.
GTGTTAGCTTGAAGATACGCAGGATACGAACAAAGCGCACCACCCTGAGGAAACCCAACACATCCTTGGCAGCCTTCGAAGAAAGGCCACTTAGCCCTACCTCCAAGTAGAAAGGCAAGATAGCCACAAAGTCGATGATGTTGAGAACGCTCTTAACAAACTCCAACTTGACCGGGCAGAAGGTCACACGCACCAGGAACTCAATGGTGAACCAGAAGACGCAAACGCCCTCCACGTAGGTGAGCGCAGGGTCAGTTTCAATCTCATACTGCGGGCCTGAATCCGGCACACTACTGTTCCGCATCAGCTCCGTCTTGTTGATGATGGTGTTGAAAGCCTCATGAGTCTCCAAGCAGAAGGTGGTGATGGAGACCAGGATGAAGAACAAAGACGCAAAGGCAATAAACTACAGGAGAGAAAAAGAGAAAAACAGAAAACACATTATATTAAATTTCTACTTGTTTGCACCTTGATATTCTAGATCAATCAATTCATTTACTCTTGAGGGAGAGACTGAACTCAGACAAGTTTAATTAACTTGCATCAATTTGAATGGACTCCAGAGAGAGAAGCAATCTATTACCAAGACCAACAAATAAACAGTCTTCCTTCTTGCTTCTGGTGGGAATGTAGCATGGGGATGCAGGTGCAGTCAGATTTAATTTAGTACTGCTGGCGTGTTGGGCAGTTGGCAGTAAAGCAAGGAGGAAAGTGGTTAACTCAACCAAGCAAACATAAGACTTCAGAGTCAGTGCAGTGTTGGGAAAAGGTGATTCTTTTTGAGCACTGGATTCATTTTGTGATTTTGTATTTGCATGTCATCATCATGTTGGAGTGTTTTTGAATTTCCTGCATTAAAGTAGCAGCTAGACCAATGCAAAAATGAAGGACTGCATCATGCTGATCAGTGACCCCTAACAACGAAGCAGCGTCTACTTGTGACTCCTCCTCGCAGGTTGCTTATGTGTACTAGGTGTCCTAGTATCAGATCAATTAAGGAAGGATTTGTTCCCATTCAGTAAAATTAAAATAAAATTTGTAGTAATAAACAAGAGAAAATAAAGTGATTCAGATTTATTTCATGACCCTCACCTCTTACAAACTCCTCAAAAAGGAAAGGTAGTTGGAAATTGATGCCATTCTTACATCAAATCCTGCGCACAACTTTCCCACTCTGCTTCTTAGGTATTCAATTAATTAGCAATTCATTGGTAGGTCACGGGTAGGACATTTGTTGCAAAACGGTGCAGCCTACTCAACCTTTTTAGCAAATGTGCTGATGCTCTCCTGCAAGATTCAGACAGTTCTCTCCATTCTGTCATCTCTAACACTGTGATCATTTGTTCTGTGTCTCAATATAGAACACAACACAAGTGTTACAATGTTAAACTGGCTCGAAATGAAAGCCATCTTTTCTCACTTGTCCCCCTTGTGTCTGGGTAACTGTGTCCAATGGCAATGTCAGGCAGAGACAGGGACACTTAAATAGTCCTCTTGGGTGCTATTTGGTAACCCCTTCATTCATATTTAATGCCAACATGAAGGAATGCATAGACATGAGGAGTTTTTATTAGGACACAACATGCTCACCAGCTTCAGGCGAGGTGACAGGGAAGAAAAAAGGTAATGTCGTGGGATATTCAATTTGCTCAAATGTTATTGGAAACAAGGGAATGCAATGGATGTGAATAGGAGAGTGGCACTGAGGAAAACATTTACAATTTCAGAGCTACGCCACTGGCACTGATGATACAACATTAAGTCCAGAATGTATCAATATGAAGCACTACTACCTAAGCCTGTTATTAAAAGAAAAAAAAAGGAAGTAACTTGGATCCTTGGCTGATAAAATGATAGCATGTGGATACACCGTGGCTGAATCTGTATGGTAACAGCATTCGATGATGAGTCACATACAGATCTTGTTTTGGTCTTCTTTCGCGAAGTGTTTATGGAACCACCTGTCAGATGCAGAGCTCACATCCAGCTTTTCCGCTGCCCTGGAACACTCTCAGGCTCAATCTGCAAACATCCACGGCTTTCTCCGAGAGCTAGACGGAGCAGATTTCCACACACGCAGCCTACTATGCTCCTTCTCCACCTTCCTCCCACAATCCCTCCACTGGTGCGCTCTGCCTACTGAGCTCTAAAGAAGTCGTTTCACACCCTGCCTTGTTTTTGGACTGCATGACTCACACACTCTCTAAATATCATTGCCACTATTTGGGTCACTCTGCTCCTGAACTGTGTGCGTGCATTCACTCCACTTCTGTTTGCACGCGCCCTCTTTATATATTGTACATATGTCTTTATCGTTTTATGAGAGTGAGTGTTTGTCTGGCTCATTCACTGGCATGTTTTTAAAGTCCTGCATGTTGCACAATGACAGTATGATGAGGTTACTCAGCACCGATTCAAGGAAATATACAGTATATGCCAACATTTAATGTTATTCAGTCTCTCTGCATGACTGAAAGCCATCTTCCTATTCACATGTTCACACACACACCTCTACCTCTGGCAAAAGTGTTGTCTTGCATGTCTTTTATGAACACAGTAATTTCAAAATCTAAATTTGAACACAAAACTTGTAATTTGCTTTCACGTTTCACCCATTTTCCCTCCGCCTCATTATGTCGACTTGTACTGAAAGTTAAAACCTCACAGATTACAGGAAGAGAGCCCGGTTTTCGTGTTTCCAGCTCCGGCTTGCGCTGCATTTGGTCTATTGAGGCTGCTGTTAATATAGAAATTGGAGTCTTTTTCCTCTTCTATAGACTAATAGGTCGTAGGCGGGAGCAAACACCATTTGTGCCGTTCATCTCACTTGTAAACCTGCACAGTAACACTATGCAGTGCAGTGTACTGTGCGTAAAGGATTTCACTGTTTGACCACTTTTGCTAAGAAATGTGATCATGAGATGAAAAATAATTGAATGTCTTTGTAATAAAGGCTGAAGGTTGGTAAAAAGCCTGTGTCATAACACTCTCTCACACTTGTTTTATGAGACTGAAGACTTTCCACGTTTACAGTCTACCTCCAGAGGCGTCGACGGCCCAAACATCTCCACTTTCACAAACAGTGAATATGTGTTCACTTGGACTGGACCACTGCAGCAAGAGAGGCATGGCTGGAAAGCACAGCACACAAATCATCAGTCTGTATCAGTGCAAAGTAAGTGCAGTGGAAAACTTTTATTCTCAGGAAATAATGCCATCTTCATGTTGTTAGTTTCTGATTTGCACAGTGTTGACCTCAATATCCAAGTTGTATTTTTACGACTACATTGCTTTGATATTTCCAAGCTGGCGCTTACTGATATGAAAGTATCTCAAAAGTCAAGCAATACGGATGCCTCAGATTTAATGGATATAGAGCTGTATTGCCAATCCAAGCTTTTTAATCTTCACACACCAACTCTGTAGTATAATCTTCTTGAGTTGTCTTATGATGTGAATGCCCATGAGTTCTACACATGAGTCTTTCCCATCTCTATAATCCATTCCAAATGATGTACATGAGGCATCAGACCAAGGTACACTGTTGACAGTTTCGATGAATGTATTAGAGGTGCTTCAGGATGGATTTTGCAATTCTCCTCCTGCTGCTCAACTCAACTTTCTGTCCGTCTCACCCCTCTCTGTGTCTACATCTCTGCCTCCTTATCATCATGACATTGGCTAAAAGGAACAGCTGGACTACCTGAGCTGTTTCCTTTGGCTGCCCGGATGCTGCGCCAACTAATGACAACTGCAGTCTCGTGCTGGGCTGTAATTTTATTGCGTTCGCGTCTGCAGAGTGAGGACACATCATCTCACCAGCGCACGCCGGCCTTTAACAGCTGAATCATGTCACATTAAACAAGCCAGATGCCAAATGCACATGCATACAGAGTATACTAACATGCACACACTGATACCCCTGTTTATACACACATACATGCACACACACAGCCTCACAAGGTTATTTATGACAGACATTAAAAATGCAAAGGCGCTACTCTACCATGTGATTGCAACAGGCACATGCTTCTCCACATCCTGATTTCCAGCGCACACGCTCTGCATGCTAAATAAGTCCAGCACTTCTAGAAATTTGAAGGCAGCGCAGGGCAGCTGGAGCACAGATCTCTGAACAATGCAGATCTAATTTAGGCCAAGGACTCGCCCCATTCTTTCACCATCTTTTTCATTCGATTTACGGCTTTTAGCTGCAGAGATGTTCGCTCGTTGGCACAGCTGATAATGGCCAAGGTGGCTGTTGCAGAGGTCAAACCTGTAACCTTCGTGTTTGACTCAACATGTGCCGTGACGGACCGGTTAGGGCGCAGCACAGGGAGGATAGGGAGGGTATGGTGAAATAGCAGACAGACTGTGGGTGAGCAGGAGGGTCAGTGCTCAGGGACTGTCTGTTCTCGTCAGGTGTTCTGTGAAACTGTGAAACTTAACACCAGCCACAATGTCAGATGACTAGATGTGTATATATATATATATATAGTATGTGTGTGTGTGTGTGTGTGTGTGTGGGTGTGTGTGTGTGTGTGTGTGTATTTATATATGTATACATATATATGTTCTTGCTACTGGGCACCATAAATATTAGTTGGTTAAGATTATTATTAAATTACTACTATTATTTTATTAATGTGAGCATTTAAATTGCAAGATAATCCGTTCATAATGCTGCGCAGGGTTTCTGTTATCTGGTAATTACTTTTAAAACTTTGGTGGGAAAAATCTGTTGAAGTCCAACATATTTAAATCTCTGGTCATCAGGTCTCGTGATAATTATTCCAGAGTGAGATGTGAAAATATTCTGTTTCTACACACTGCTTCTCTGATGTTCGCCCTCGCTCTCGCTCCTCTCCCGATTCGCTGAATTAAGAGTTTATTTCAACCAAATCAGAGTTGGTGGTGATTGTTTGAACAGACAAACAAAGAAGGATTGGGTGAGATTTGTTTTCTTTCTGTCAATTTTGAATGAAGGGTGTTTTACAATGACAAAATGACTGTTTCTGTAAATGGAGTCCGGTGGCTGTTCCTGGTTAAACAAAAAGGATCTTACTCTTTAACAGAAGGTTCTATCTCTGTAGGGATCCTTTACATTATGCAAAGACACTTAGAACAACAATCTGAGTCTGTCAGTGGTGAAATCAAACACTTTTAGTAGACGTACTTTGACGGCCTCTTTGTCGTCAGCCAGCTGCAGCACTCTCACTCAATCCTGGACCAATTTCAAAAACTGTTGTCCCCATGAGTCACTTACACACAGAAACATGGGACCTCTTGTTATTACCGAGCTCAAGCGAAACCCTTCAACTGACCCAAAAGTACCCCAAAGATGGGATGGTGATTGAGTCTCGATCAGTTTTGTTTCAGTTTCAAGTGCAGTGATAGAAAACCTGGGATCGGTAGCATGACAGCACTGCTAAGAGCAAACGGTACATTTTTAGCCTTCTCCTGATTAAGAACCGGATTGCTAGAACAGGTTTTTTCTGTCCAACACATTTGGACTGCAAAATGTGATGAACATTCAGTCTCCATGGGCAACTAGCAAGGCATTATACTTTAGTGCCGCTTTAAGTGTGACTGAAATATCAAAGCTCTTTGTCTCTCCCCTTACAAGAAGCCATTTGTTGTTTTTCATTCTTTATTCACTGTACGCAACAACTGGCTGGATGATCCACACAGCAAGCATGAAACCTTCATTTTGTTTTGCCAGCTTCTCTGTTAGCATTATTTCATTGTGCTCCAGTTGAATGTTTTCACATCAGCGCTGCATCACATTAAGCTCAGATTCCTATCAGTCACTCGACACCCACAGGAAGAGCAGGAAGTCGGCTCCAGGAAAGAATCAATCATAAACATGTTTCCTGACACATGTTATTATCACATCCGTGCTTCGTTAGTACTTGTTAGTGAGGAAAAACTGGGCAGAATGACATATGTTTCAAAGTAACTGGGAAATGTAAAGCAGATGTATTGTTGAAATGCTTCTTTCACAGGCGCTGTGTTTTCAACTGTGTGTATTTTTAGATGTACTGTACAAACAGAGTTAGTTATTAGGACTTAACAGATTCAGTCAGCAGCCCTATCACCACCCCAGACACTGATGAGATGTGATCGCTGTCACAGTCCTGAAGCAGGGAGGCCTTCCTCATAATCACATCACTTTTTACAAGATGCCTCTGCCACTCCCTGGAACTCCGCCTGTCCGCAGCCGAGGGAAGAGACATGAGGAAAATGCCAGATCAAACAGCTTCGATCACACAGTCCCCCGGGGATTACATCTGCCGCTTGGCCCGGAGCTGCCAGAGCCGGCGGGCCAGGACACTGACACTGGAGCTATGCAGCCCCGGGTTGTAAACAGTAACTGATACGCCAGCACGGACGTCACATTACAACGCTAATGGAAAGGAAAAACTTGGTGGTCTACAGGTTAAAGTGGATGAACGGGCCTGTCAACGATCAGCGATAGATCAAATGTGACTAACCTGCAGCCTCTGGGTCAGTTCATGTGTGCTTTATTTTCTAAAGCCTCCAGCAGACAGGAGCAGATCAAATGAGCCTTCAAAACATGGCAGAGGTACTTTTGCTAATCTTAACATGTGCACATCTTGACACACGATGAAATAATGTCATTACCCAGGAGGCAAAACCAATGTGATTTTAATGTATTAATACAGAGGTAAGCGGTAAGAGGTGAGAGATTCATTAGCTTCAGAGCTTAAAGAGTCCATCAGTGCCAACATGCAGCTGGACCTTACACTGATGTCTGCTTTAGACTCTGTTTTGTAAAATATGTGCCCAGTTCCTGACACCCAAATTAACCTCATCCTGGTGTCTAACCAGCGGTGTAGCATCCTGTTTGTGTCTACTTTTCCTTGTTGTCAGCACACAAGCTTCTTTCATCCCAGACAATATGCTGCTCTAAATAATTACTGCAAAGCAAATACACAATGTGACCCAATCAGTGTCACCTGCTGAGCTCAATCAGACACATCCTGACACACCTCGTCTCATTATCAGCTTAGTGACAAGATGATGGTCTCAACAGTCAGCTCATTCCTTAAATATGTGACCTTTGTTGTGTGAATTAGTGCCTCTGCTTGTTTAAATTTCATCAAAGTTTCACAAAAGTTGGATCATTTCTTTCATTAGTGGAGGTGCTCTTCATTTCAGGCACGATTGGGGCGCCTCCACCATGGGAAAACCAGGCTACAAGAGAGGAGCAAGTCAATTCTAACAGCTTAGCTAGCTAGCTAAAAACCATAAACTAAGGCAAACATGGGGATGACTCACATGGATGGACTGTGAGAGACAAACATCTGGTTTGGGTGCATCTCAAAACACCTCCTCAGGTGTTTGTTTGGATGCATTTACACTTCAGGCAGCTATCTGATTTACTCTACAGGTATGAAGTTTCAATGGTAGCAGATTTGACAGAATCCATCTTCAAAATGTAAATTCACCCAAAACACACACAAAGAACACTTAGAACGGAATGCATCTACGCATGCAGACAGCTTTTAATCTATGTCTCAGGTTTTGAGTTATCTGTCTCTGATATTTATGCAAGCCACCCCAATACAATGGAGGTGAATGGAATAACAATTTAAAATGTAAAGCAGCATGTCTTTGCAGATAATGTGCACATATTTCTGGAATTTTGAACCAAGCCTTTATACAGTTCAGCAGTATGTGGGAACAGAGATGTTGAGTATTTGAATTACAGTAAAGAATATTAGCTGCCAAGCTAGAAAGTGATTTGTCATCATGTGACTGAGATCTGCCAAAACGAATCTTTAATTGAACCCTAGCAGAATTTTAAAGATTCTGTGGTGAATCCTGGTAGCTCCAGCACTCTCTCACAAAGCTAAAAACAGATCGACCCTCATGGGGTCACACATTTTTTCCGTACATCCCTTCATCTGTTGGCACAGCAACACGTTGGATGGGCAAACCTTGGCATCCTCCCACTGAAAAATCCCCCCCCACGCACACACAACACAGGCAGCCCATCACTCTGCTCAGGCTCTGTTTCAGAAACCGCCCTGCTGGCTCAGCCAATCACAGCGCTCGCTGCCTCCACCTCCTTGGGACTGCCACCATCTGTTTGACACCATGAGTGGAGGCTGTGCGCTCCGATCCTGGCCTGAGACCACCATCCAGCAAGACGCTGCTTTGGTCCTCCGCAAGCCTCCGTGACATCATCAAGCTAAGGGGACCCCGAAGGTGCTAACAGTCCAAGAGGATCTCAAACACACACGCGCACACACACATGTCTACACACTGACATAATTAAACCTGTGGGGTTTGGGGGTTTGAGCTCGTATGTGGTTTGCCTTCTGTTTCTGCATGATTGCCCAGTTCTAATTTCAATCTGGATTTAGGGCTTTTCCACTGTGAACACACATGAAGTCTGCAGACGCGTTAAGCTGCACGTCCACATGGATGCATCCATCAGTATGCATGTGATGTGTGGCTTTATAGTTGGAACCAATGACTTTATTAATGGTTATTAAATCATTTACCAAGGCTTTATGCACCAGATAAAAGTCTTTACTGTGACAACTTTTTGGTGGCGTTGGCTGTTGTTTATGCTTCATAAATGTTCTGCGGAGCCTCATTAATTAAAGCTGCACATATCACTCTTTTTCTACCACAAGTGCATTAAATCACTGTGTGCAGTGTGACAGGTGTTGCTTGTAGTGACAAACCCACAGAGAATTATCACCTGCAGTTCCCAGTGCAGAGCTGTGGGCAGCGAGTTAGCATCTTTCAGCTCGTGTTGTGGTTCCACAGAACCCAAATTTCCTGTTTTGGTTCAGTCACATCACTCTCGTCAACAGTGTTTCCCACGGCAGGCAGCTGCTTTTAGCTGCACAAACCCACTGCACACCACCTACTTAGCATTAAGTGGCAGACACACAAAGGTGGCGGCTAGCTGGTGAAACTAGTGGAGCGTTTAGCAGCTAATGGGAGAGATATTTTTCTCAGAATATCAAAAGAGGAGAGTGAGTGCTGACCTTTGGACAAGTGGCTCAAATCCAATTTTTCTGTCCATATGTGACTGTTGATCTGTTTCTTTATGGCAGTGTGAACATGGATCGGGTCTGTTTTCCAGTCCTGATTTGGACCACTTTCATATGTGGTCCTCAATCAGATAAAGGTCTAATTTTTTGCAGTGTGACCTCACTCTTGACAGGATTCATGCAACTTTCATGCCACACTTGAGTGTCTTGCTGTGAGACTCTCGTGGAGAGGCGCTGCGAGATGTCGTTAAAAGTAGCCCTTCACATCCTTTAATTCTGGATGGAATCTGTTTCTGTGCAGCCATTCAGATCACCATCCCACCACTCCTGGCTCCGACTCCGCATCCGCTCACACCTCCGTACAGAAGTAGCAGCCACAGCTCCACACAAAGCCATAATTAAAAATCTGGCTCTCTCTTTCCTCATCCTTGACCTTGTTATCATCTCCTCACAAATTTGCTGGCTTCCACTGCACATCAACTTATAAATGAAACCATAAGCGCTCTCTTCAGTGGTCTCTGTTTACCCCTGTCTGACGGCGTGCTGCGTGTGATGTCGTATGATGTGTGATTGGGTTTTTTTTTTTGCGCCTGCAGGTCAGTGGACAATGGAATCTAATACTGGTCAACAGTCAAAAAAAAAAAAAAAGTCTGATTCTAGCAATAAATCCAGAGTGAGCACTACAGCCTGCAGTGTTAGCGTAGCCTAAATAAATGCTAATGTTGCTCTGTGTGCTCTGGATGCATTGTTTGCTAACACCTTAGCCAAAACAACATAAGGTGATAATGTATGTGCAGTATTGAGGGACAGCTTGTTCTGCTGCCCCCAAGAGGCCAAAAAAAATAAATAAATAATTAAACGCTACCTGATTAGAGAAGGACCTGCTCTTCATAATGCAACACATATTCCTAATACGCATCCTTGTTAGTCAGTATTAAACTTAAGCAACTTACATCAAGATAAGGTCTTTAACGGGAATAAACAAGCTCTTTCCGTCCTGCTATGATGACTTGCTGAATGTTGCTAAAGGTGACAGTTAGCCCTTATTTTACAGTCAATTAACATCAGTGCATATATGTGCAGAGATAAGGACGCACGCAGGCAGAGCTGTCATCTCCGTCTCTCTGCTGGTGTCTCTCTCTCCCACAGACACAGAGCTCAGCTCCAGCTGGAAGCAGAGACCCCCGGCAAGAGATATCCCTCCGTCTGTTGCTCTGTGTCTGTCACTCAGTAGTGTTGTGTCTCTTCAAAGCGACCCCCCCTCCCTGCCTCCACATCACCACCAGCCCACGTTACTGACAACACACCAGGGAGCGACACTGATCACCTACTTAATGACAGGAGCATCTCTCTCTTTTTCTTTATGAATCTCTGCCTCCTCTGCCTCGCTCCCTCCCTCCCTCTCTTCATGTTGCCTGGTAACCAATGAACCAGGGCTTGTAAACAAAAGTCAAATAGATTCCAAAGCTGATTGTTTATGAGTTTTGGCAGCCTGCCATCCCACCAGGTTAGAGGTTTTGGCAGCTGGATGGAGTCGGAAAAAAGCCGACTCCAAGCAGCTTTGCTAACTTTAGCTGAGCATTTTCCCCTGACCTGAAGCTGTTATGCTGACCTTTCCAAACAGCCTCCTCCATATCAGTAAAACTTCTATATATGTACAGTATGTAGACCATTTTTTAATGTTCACATATACACACTGACAATAGATGTGTTGTAAGACCACTGTCCACTGTGACCACCTGCATGGGAGAAAACGTTGCGCCTGCACATGCAGCAGTCCAGGCAGCCAAAGAAAAATCGTGCTGTATGAATGTCGGTTTTAATAAACTGCTTGAAACATGCTTGGAGTTGAACACACCCTGCTCCCACTCACACACACACACACACACACACACACACACACAAAGACAAGGGCTGACATCTGCGGTCACATGTGTACACACAGCTCCTTATGTTGTCTTTGTCACCTGCACGCTTCTTACACTCTGAGGAGTCGAGGTGATGAAAGCCCCCCCGCCCCCTGCCCCCCACCACACACAGGTTTTATTAATAGGTTTGAATCCCTGAGGCAACCACTACAGTATCTACACACCACTGTCAGCCACACCGAATCATTCACCAATCACACAGGGAAATAGCATTTTCTCCAGCAGCAGTGGTATCAGCACACCAGAAGAAGACATGCTGGGCTGAACGGTCAACCTGCAAATGTCAGTCTTCTACTCTCTTTTTGCTCTTTCACTAACTCCACCTACTGAAATGTAGGCTAAATGTGAACAATGCATTTCTCCTTTTTCACTTTTTTGACTTTTTCAGTGTGAGAGCGGTGACCGCTGCCATCCACTGCTGCTCTCATTGGAATTCACTCTGGATAGGACAGTCTGCTTAATACGTACAATACAAATGACATGCATCTTGAAATCCTGACTAGAATTTAACTCTTTGAGGGAAGCTTGTGTGCACAGAGTGGATTTGAAATGATGGACCTCCTAACAGCTCCAGCGGGGTTGCAGAACCTTCTGATGGCTGTCTTCTTAAGAGTCCAGGCCATTAACCATAAACACATCCAATATATCTGCTTAGCCATGCTGTGTGATAACTGAGCCAGTCTGTAGGAGGAGAACGACGCAGGCTGGGAAAAAGACATGATGTCTGTATTTGCAACTTCTGTCACATTCAGCTCCCCATTCTAAAATTAAACAGTGGTTAAATCAACATTATGCAGTGTAGTTAGCTGAATGGCTCATTTAAAGACCGTCGTAGCGCATACATAATTAAACCGCCAAGTAATTGATTTCCATCTCAGCCTTATTCTATAGAGAGAAGGCTGGGTGATATTTCTCTTATTAAATAAAGCAGGATAAAAATAAAGCGAGTGCCTGGGAGGACAGTGATGAGTCCCAGGAAATATCAGAGACAGCGAAGAAGAGGAGACTAGTAATGAATTGCCCTACATTACAGCGAAGTCCCCAAACAAAAGCATGTTTTTGTCATACACAGGTCTGCACTTTTTCCCTTGATCCGCCGCCGCCGCCATGGTAACGGCACCTTTTCCTTTGCTTTTTTTTTGACAGCTCAAGATGGTGAATCGCGAAGGGGAAGAAAAATGGGAGGCGGAGGAGGCAGTGGAGGGGAAAATGAACAGTCGTGCTCTTTGGCAGAGAAAAGGGCTTCCCCTCTTCCTTGCTCCCCATCTCCTTTTCCTTCAACATCATGAAAGACGTTTTTTGTTGTTTTTAGTACAGACAGATGACAAAACACGAGCGGGTTTTGCTGTCACTCACTCCACTCAAAGGATGGGTTTCAATAAACTGTTTTCATCGCTAATTTAGAATCAACAACCGCCAGAGGAGCGGGCGTCGCCGCAAACAGATGCCCGAATCCTGATGAAAGAAAGGAGAAAAACACAGAAGCGTTTCCACATGACAGGAGGATTTGCTGTTCCCCCCGCTCCCTCCGTCACCCTCTCCTCCGCTCACACACTTCCTCCCCGTCCTCATTATACAGCTCGCTGTGACATGACAGCCAGCTCACTCGGGGAACCCTTCTAAACCCATAGCTTTTGGCAACCAACCAGATGCCGCGGCTAAAAATAGCCTATCAAAAATTTCCAGGCGTTCTAATTTGAATAACTCATTGTCACTTTAAGTCGGTGAAGTCAGCGTCGGAGGGGAGGGCGGGGAGCTGATGTGCAGACAAATGAATCCCTGCCAGCCACTGTCGCCTTCATTTACACACTCAGAGGGAGGCTCAGAGGGTCAAGAGAAAGCCAGGTTTAAAAAAAGCTGTTCTCCGTTTGGCAAAGTGGAGACGTTACTGATATCCAAACAATATGGGAACCTTTAGCATCGTAAGGGAGTTCCTTGATTGTATAATCAATGTATACTCATGCAGTGTGTGTGTGAAACACACCAATGTGTGTCTCCTACCAACATCTATGTTAAATGCTGTATCTGTGACAGTTTCATAGTCCAAAAAAAGAAGCAGTGATAGCACATATTTAGTCCATAAACACATATATGATCAAGGATCTTTTATTTTCATTGGCTTGAGCAACAAATGTCCCTCAGTTGCTTTGGGTGCTGTAGATGTGGGCAAGGTTTGGTCATGATATTGCTTCCTCCAAAGGGGCACTCCACCAATTTTAGACACACTGATGGGAACAGTTGCACAAAGAGATCTGAGGCTCTGGAGGAGAGTAAACTGGAGGGCTGGAGTTTGAAAGACATGGGTATTTACCAGACAATTACAATGAATGAAATCTGCATGAAGAGAAGTGCAGGATCCGTCGTTTATGACGCTTGACCCACACCAGGGACTAAAACACACAGTTAAACCGAGCAGTAAAATCACTGCTGCTAACAAGGGAGTCAATTCCACTGGGGGCATGTGTCCTCTCACCGCCTCGCCGCCAAAGTCCAGACGAGAGATGCTCCGAGTATCGCTCATCAGAGTTGCCCTCAGTATTACTGTGCACTCACAGCAATTTAGCTTCGCCAGAAGTGGCGAGCGAGCTTCAGACAGTTTGGCCTGGGTTTCGCCTCACAGGCAAAGTATAGGTTTGTCCTGTCCTGTCTGGACATTACTGAGGCTGCCTGAGAGGAAGCCTGCAGACGTGATTCGGGGCTGAAAGTTGCAGCATCTCTGCATTTGGGGTGTATTTATTCACAGATATTTCCCCTGAAAAGACACTAGAACTGACCATCAATGAAAGATAATGTAGTAAAGGACAGGTAAATGGATAAAATGGAAATTAATATACTTGATTGTAAAGTATAAAGGCTGACTGTTGATGTCGGGAATAGTAGCCTGAATTTTTGGGAAACTTTTTTTTGCACATTATTTAGCAGGTCTCAGGGAAATTACTGGTGATTAAAGGGTCAAAACACTGATAATGCAGAAATTCTGGTGAGATTTTCTCATATACTTGCACTATGATGGAAAACATGATCACCAGTTTTATCATGATTTGTTATTCAGAAATGGAAGAAATAGCATATAGCATGAGTACGCCTTTAAAACAAATAAAATGCATGAAGTTCACAAAGGAAAAAGCTCAAATAGCACCCTGAGAACAAGGAAGTCACTTCAGCTTAGCTCGCTGACGGACAGGAGATCATAGTTATTTAGACTAACAGCAGTTCCTGGAAGCTTTTACTTGTTCGGAGTTACATCCAGAGGCTAGTCTAAATATTTTGAGCTCCATGCTCTTGCTTCATTAATAGTCAAATCCAGGATTTCAAAAAGAAGGCACTAACGTTAAAAAAGTCAAAGCACAGCTCTTCTGTGAGCAGTGTTTTGGGTAATAAACACGAGTAGCATTCCTACTAACAATCTAGAAAACGGCTCTAAAATATCCGTTTCCTGTCACCGCCGTGGTCCTGTATCATTAAATCCAAAATATTCCTCAGCTGTTGGCGCCTGTCAAAGTTGCCCTGAAAACATGGCTGCTAAAAAACAAAGAATTCAAGACAAAGATTGAAGCGAGCAGCGGGCAGACAGCATGTGAGCGCTTATCGTAACATCACTCAAAATAAAACAAAAGCAGTATTCAACCTCTCCAGTCAGACAAAAATACACGCGCTTGAAGATCCCGGGGAGACTGTGATACTAAATATAACCAGCACGCCTCTCTCTCACTGACTCGCTCTTTCATCTGTTCATCTGCCCATCAATATTTCAGCGCTCTGCCTATAGCTCAGGCGTGCCATTGACTCATGAAAGCTGATGTTTATGTGAGCACGTCTGCGCTTGAGCGGCATAAATATTAGCCATGACTGTGCTGATGTGGACTCCATCATCAACAGTGTCACACCGGGACATGTCAGGGCTGGGCGGAGGGCTGATGGCGCTCTGATTTTGGTGGTTAGCAGGTGTTTCGTATGAAACGCCAGAGTTCATCAGACAAGGCACAAGTGAAAAGAGCCACACTGGAAAAAGGAAATACAGAGTTTAACTGGACCAAAAAAAGGATTTTTTTTGTACATATCTTTTTCTTAACCCCCTAACCCACAATAAAATAAAACTTATTTTACTCTTACAATTATCTATTATGAGGTCATTCTAGTTTTCCATATCCACATCCTCACCACACTTCGTTTTCTGGACCACATTTCCAATTTTCCTCCTGTACTTCTGCACAAATGTGATCTTGAACGTGAGGATTAGAACTTAATCCAAGTCTTTAAAATATGAAGAGGACCCAGATACAGAAAAAGCTAAATTATTTTAACTGCTCTTACAAGAGCTGCTGCTATATGATGCTGTGCAGCGCACAGGATAACGATTGTTAATGATACCTGCATGGGATGATGTAGCTAGCGCTCAGTGTACGTCACTACAAGTGTTCTCCGCTAAGCTAGCTAGCCTCCTGATCGCTCCACACACACACTGGAGACTGACCTTAAACCTAACCAATACTTGCATAACTTAAACCCGAACCAAACCCGAAAGTTAACCGCTGACCCACAAATCAGCTGACTTCCAACTTCAGACGCATTGTTTGTTTGACAATGCCTCATCTTACACCTTACCTTACCCAACAATATGACTTATCAATGTAGTTTTTCAGTGTCTGATAACCTGTTACTCAGTTCTGGGTTGTTTTGGTGCTCAGTGATTGACTTATTTTAGTGGTTTCAGACCTCATTTTGGAATAAAGCTCCACAGTTTGTAGAAACTTCAGTGAAAAGCATCAACTGGCTGAAAATGTTGGACATTATTTTCTGTTGGACCCTGTCAGCATTTGAACGCAGACAGCATTCCTCTGTTCTTTCTCTTAAAGGGTGGGATTGTAGCATCTATCCGTTGCCCTAAAAGCAGCCCAGTCTCTAAAGAAGCTCGCAACTATGCAACTCATCGCTAATCTTAATAGCCCTAAAGTTGCCATTATATCCAGCCATTTCCCACTGACTGCCCATATTCCCAATAAAAGACGCAACGCCTTTGATTCCACATTCAAATCCCACTCCCAAATCCTCAGAGACTAAATGTGACATTAATCACATTTCAAGGCTGGGACACATCTGAGAGTCCGACATGATAATCTGAAACGGAGGAGGATCAGAAAGACAAAGCTCCAATGGAAGACGAGTTGCCTCATTTGACTTAACAGCCTTGATATTTCAGTGGCCCATGACGCGTTTGATTCGCTGTGGCGCAAAGCACTCGGGGCCCGGCTGTCTCTTAAGTTGAGGAAGCATGGTTTGACAACAGGATCAGGAGCTGTTTGTGTCGGTGGAGGTGGAGGAAGGCGGACAGGCGCGGTGGTTTTTGCTGGAAGTGTGTGAAGCAGAACAGTTCTTTCACATTTGTGCAATGTGTGTTATTCGAGGTTGATTCAACACCGACTTCTTCTGTCAGGAAAAATATTGACAAGTTGAACATCCAGGTGGCTCAGATACACACTGTGAAAATCAGACATCCAAGGGGGATGTTTTTGGCATAAAATCCCATCTCTCACTACTTTGGCTACCTTATAAAAGCAACACCAAAATAGCTCTGACAGATCACAGCAAGTGTCTCAAGAAAGTATGTGAAACACGCAACATGTCTTCAAACGCGGACAGCAAAATAGAGTTTCACGAACATTGGAGGGTCGTGTGGCAAAGCTAATCTGTGACACTTAGTGAACAATCGATCGAGTGATTAATAGACGCAGTGGCTTCGTCAGTGACCACTCATGAGGCTGGGTATGACTTGAGAGAAGATTAAGTGAGGCGCTGGCTGGCAGGTAGACGTGAAAGAAACAAGAGGACAGCCGCATGCTCAAAACCTCAACATTCAAGAGGTCAACTTTTCCAATATATAGAACAAGAGAGCATGAATAAGACAGTGACAGACAGGTGCTCAGTTCAGAAAAATGTCCACTGTGACTGTTGTACTATGAAAGATGATGTCATTAGATTATTACTACTCATGCATTCATGTAAAGCAGGATTTACTGCTGTACTTGGTGGAGCTGGCGGGCCTTTCTGTGCGAAGTTTGTATGTTCTTCCCGTGCTTGCGTGGGTTTTCTCCGGGCACTCCGGCTTCCTCCCACAGACCAAAAACGTGCTCATTAGGTTAATCGGTAACTCTAAATTGTCCCTAGGTGTGAATGTGAGAGTGAATGGTTGTATGTATGTTGCCCTGCAGACAGCTGGGATAGGCTCCAGCCCTCCCCCAACCCCGAAAGGGGTAATCGGGGATATAGAAGATGAATGAATGAATGATTCAAAATAAGTTCAAAAGAAATGCAGCAAATCATCACATTTGTGAGGCTGGAACCATAAAATGTTTTGTGTATGAAAATCTTAATTTGCAAAGCATTTAGAGCCTAAAGCTGTCAAATAATTGTAATGGAGTAAAAAGTACAATATGACCCCTCTGAACAGTACTGGAGCAGAAGAAGAAACTGGGATGAGAAGAAAATACTCAAGTTAAGTACAAGTACCTCAAATTTGTACATTAGTACTTGAGTAAATATACTTAATTACATTCCATCACTGATGACTTGAGTGCGACTGAAGTCATCTTTAGACTAGAGAAGATTCCATCTTTGTCTCTCTGATTGGCCCAATCATCTGCACTCATATGTGTGTCATTTAATTACTTCAAGCCAGTCGTGTGTATGGGGGCTAGCAGGAAGTCACATGGCTCAGCCAGAGGATGTTTCTGTTGGCCCAAACACCTGAAGGCCACAGAAAACCGAGAAGCTGCACCAGTCCAACTCAGTCGGGTCCGTTCTTAAAGACGTGGGTATGAGCCGGGTTGGAACTCTGACTCGCTTAAATCTTGCATTTCAAGTCACTTGGACTTGACAGAGTTGAGACATGACAACTTTGACCAATGAGAGCATGCACAGACTAAAACATGCCATAATGCCAGTAAGGTTGCTTATGTGCCAACATTAACAAATAAGAAAGTCTGTTTGTGCCACATGAACGCTGGATTTCAGGCTCTGAGGCCGTTTCACATGAGCGCGTGTGCTGCTCGATGTCCTGGGCGTTTGGAAAAGAACACGCTGTATAGTTGTGTATTCAGCTTGGTAAAACACAGATTGGAGTGCTCCTTCCTCCTGTCATCCATTTGCAGATAAGTGGAGAGGAACATATGATTTGTCTGTGAGTGCGTGTGTGTGTGCCTGTGCGTGTGTGTGTGTGTGTGTGTGTGTGTGTGTGTGTGTGTGTGTGTGTGTTTGCCTCCATGCTAGAGCGTAAAAATTGATGTCAGTATCCGGGCTTTTTTCTGTTGTGATTAAAAGCCTAGTTGGCAGGCATTTGCTCAGCCCTCCCAAGCTTTCCTGAATTCATGAATACATTATTGTCATTTAAAAGAAACAAACATGCAATTATACGGAGAGTGGGAATAAAGGAGAGACACAAGCCTAGTCAAACTGCTATACATACCCCCTTTGTGTGTGACCGCGTCCACACGCGAGGGCTCTGAACACACGTGCGGCACCTCCTGCTGACTTCCGCAGCCATTCCCTTCAATCACAAACTGCTCCAAACAACACGTGCCGTCTCCAATTAATGAGCCTGTTATCTGTCACTTTGCTATTATTTGTGTTCTGACGAGCTTCCTGCTCCAGATTTCATCGGCTTAATTTAGCCAAAAGCTGCAGTGAAGTGGGTCACACGCAAATAGCTGGGCTGGCAGGGTCCGAGGCTGAGCAGTCTGGGTAAAACTTCTAGTCGTGGTACACGTGGTACCAGGCCATTGAAATTCAAACCCAGCTTGAGGTGCGGATATAAAGTAGTCTGCTTTCTACCAAGCAGAAGGGGAAAGGTATAGTTCACCTCCAGGCTTTGATCAATAAACTATGGGGTGTGACGTCTCGCACGCTGGTTCAAGGTCACACCTGATGGCTCTGGAACGGTGTGTTTTCATACAAGTTTTATACGAGCACTCGTGAATTTTAAAGTACGGTGGAGCTCAAAAGCCTGCGCTGTGCAGGAAATGTGAGACAGATGGGAGACATTAACCAAAAAGGAGGATTTACATGCAGAGGACAAACAGGAAGTGGGGAGAAAGGAGAGTGGAGGTCAGGTTCTGAGGATGGCAGCTGGGTGGAGACAGTGGCCAATGACTAATGATTCATGCAGAGAATTTTAACACCGTAGGAGTCTTGTATTTATGACTTCATGGAATGAGTGCTAAGGAAACTGTGCAAAAAGATGGGTGCGTTTTTCAGCCAGTTGTTATTTTTACCAGGTAACAAGCGGCACATCCGACCCGCCGTCATCATTTGCAGTCCACATGGACACTGTGGTCGCAGTTGCTAAGAGCAGCTAACCTGGAGAAGCATATTGCACATCACCGTCGCTGACGAAACAAACGCGACTCCATGTCCACGTCTTGCTCACGTCTTCTGGCGCCATCAGCCGCATCACACAACCCTCAGCTGCACAATACCAGGTTGCCATGGAACTGCGGATGTTCAAACTTTCCATGACGGGGCACGTCCAGGCAAGAGGAAAAAAAAGTGGAGCTTGGCCGTTTATTGTTGAAACAGCAGCTGACAAACAATCTCATGTCACGGTCCACTTACTCCTGCGTTCTAGAGCTTCTGACAGTGTCACATGGCCCTCATCAGCTGCTGTTTTAAAGGTCGAGAATGAGCTGTGACGCATGTTTCATGGAGGGTTAGACGGCGTTATTATTTCTGACCCAAATGAACCTACACACATACACTCCCACATGCCCTTCTTTCCTGCGGAGGAGAGCGAGTTACAGTCTGTGACAATTCAGAACCAACTTTATCATCTTTCCTCCTAAAAATCCCCAGGATCTAATCTGTAGTCGTGTAATCATTTTCACAGCGAAGGGCTGCAGTCGCTCGCTGCGTCTGCATCTGATGAATTGAATCGTGCTGAATGGCGGATCTCTCCTTTTGACAAGACAAACTCATCACGCCGCGTCTGCTCCATTCACCCGTTCCCACAGCCGCTCGGCATTATTCAACGCCGTCGGGGCCGCGGCTCGCGCTGAGAGGCGAGGTAGGGAAAACCGCTGTTGCTATGGCGATGAGGAACGTGGAAGCGGCGGCCGAAGGAACGCTGTGACAAAAGACGAGGTCGGATCCGACAACGCCTGCACCGATTGGCCCTGAGCTGAATGCTGATGTGCTTTGACAACACGGCGTTCTGGAAACAACAGCGAACCAGAGACTCGTACCTGAGACCCTTTACTCTCATTATGTCTGGCAGCGCTCAGGGCCCATTATGCCAACTGAGTGCAGCAAATATGTACGCGCTGAGACACCGGATTCGGGCTGATATGACAGTCTGCGCCAAAGTAAAAGTAAAGACAACTTGTGCAGCACATTGATGCTGCCCTCAGTGCTCTGTGGAAGAACATCAACAGTGAAAGACATTGTGCTCATTTGAATTGACGCATTCACAGGTTTTTTTTTTTTTTATGCCTTTCAGCTCGACAACAGCTGCATACAACAGCTCAGAACGACAGGAGAGGTCACCCGTCACTGCCTTCAAAAGGTTCGCTTTCATTTTGGTAGTTTAACAAGATCACGCTGCTTCCACCTTTAAATCTGAGAGATAACAGTCATTACTCACACCACTGCAGGAGGTCATCTGTCACAAATAAATATTCACTGTTTCCAGCTCTTGAACTGACTAATCTGTCAGTAAACAGTAAACAAGCTGACATCACTGTGACTGTAAACCTGTGTGCTAACACTGTAATCTATGGAAAGAATTTGGCTTTTTAAGCACTTTTGCAAACACTTTGCCACCAAAGGAGATTCTGTAGAACCTGTTACATGATGAAAACATTAAAATGCCACGATGACAGTACTCCTCACTAAAAACACCCCAACAATAAACAGTAGCCTCCACAAGGCTACAGGATCCATTCGACCTCTCATCTTCAGAAAATTCTGACATTCTGTTGAACCCAATATGTCGTTAGAATTTGTCTTTATTTACCTCACAGCAATGTCATGTTTACACTATGGAGGTCCAACAAAAGCATTCATGTTACGATTTACCCCTAAAGCTTGTGTCTTTATCAATTTTTTTGAGAGACTGCATCATTTCCACTTTAACAGATGCATCCTTCATCTGTTGGAGAAGACACGCGCCAACTGTCATCAGCTTGAGGTAAGGTGTTTTCACCCTCAGTGAAAATGAAAATGAGCAGTCTCTGCCACTGCAGTAATGGCACCCACAAATGCTAAATGCTGTCTTTTACCAATCAGTTGGATGAAACCACTCCCAGCAGGACTTCTGTTACTACTACTACAACTACTCGTCCATGTATCTGTCCCCAGCTGGATGGCAGGGAGCCCCCTGCTCAAGTCTGATTGCAGGGCCTGTGTAAGCCCCTGTCCCCCCTCAGGCAACTTGAAATTGAAGGTCCCACTTTGCTATTATGCTCAGCAAGATGGACACCCACAGGCAAACTGTGCTTGAGCATAGCAGCATGCCACATAGAGCAGTCCGGCCAGTGATATAATCCCTTGTGGGATTTACTGTTGACCCACTAAAGGTCACAGAGAATGTAATACAGGCAGGCTATAGAGTGTCATCATGGGCTTGAGTTTCAATATTGATGCCTGGGTGGAAATAGTGGAACAACTTCCAACATTTGTGCGTGTGTTGTTTGATATGCCCGACTCCTCGAGCCAGACGCCGCAGCGTGGTGAAATTAGAACAGAATTCACGAGCCAAAATAACAAACACAAACATCTCAATGAGAAAAAAAAGGACAGATTTGCAATCAAACAAGTGAGGGTCTGGTGAGAGCAACTGTTCAAACCCAATTGGTTCCAGAGACATGAAAACAGGTTTCTTTTCATTTTTCAGCTCAGTCTATTACACCATACATCTATTTGACCATTTACTGCAAGAGACTGTCTTCTTCTGAGTATTTACATTATGACAATGGAGTTACTAAAGTCAACAAACTGCAACAGGAGGCAACACATGCAAATATAGAACGCTGTAAAAGAGTAATCACACTACTTTAACCCAACTTAGTCATGGTTTACTGTCCAACACTGTGACAGCGCTCCTCTGTCTGTGTTATTAAGGCTCAGCGCACACCTCACCTGCAGTGATTTAAAGGTGAGAAAAGCATTAGTTGACCACCATCAGTCACATTTCCTCTAAACTGGAATTTGATGTCTGCCAAATGGAGAAAACCTGGGCTGACTCTTCAAGTCTCCTGGGCTTGACAACCTTAACAATGAATAAATTAATGTATGATGTAGTCGCAGTCACACTCCCCTCTCACCTCTACCAGCTTCAGGGACACACACACACACACACACACACACACACACACACACACACACACAGAGGCAGACAGGAAGCCCAGAAACCTGAATGTTAATGCAAATGAAGGTCACAACAGTGTTTTTTCTGGCCTGGGATCTGAGCCCTGTGACTGATGATTGCCCCACGGCTAAATGTGAAACACCACCTTTTCTATCTGACGAAGCTCGCTTCCTGTGTCACAGGGAAATATAGCATTCAGTTTGCCTGCACTCATGGGAGCTATGCACAAAATAATTGACCGAGAGATGAATTATTTATCTGTTGTGGTGTCTGACAGCCTTGCACTGGCGTTACATAGCATCATTTTAAAGGTATGACAGGCATTGCTTGCTTTTTCCAATGGTTGACCGCCTTGTGTCCATTTAAGTACAACACAATTTCTGAGGGTGAAGATGAACATCAGCCAGCAATAATCTCAATATATTCAAGTACATATTTGGTAGCAAAACACTGACAGCGTGGATCAATGGGAGTCGCAAATCAAACCAGCTGATTGTGGCGAGATGAGCTGCTCTCCACAGCGCCGCTAATGTGTAACACTGTCAGATGCCTGATGCAACAACCAGGAAATTTTGCAGCCATTTATTCTTCAGGAAAGATCAAAGTCTCATGTCTGTTGCCACTACAGTAAATCTATTTGTGGCTCGCCCGCTGAATTATTCATATCAGATGTGTATTCTGGTCCTGACTGATCACTCAGGTAACAGTGTCATGTTAAAGCTGTCACTCAGCTGTAGAGGTGAAATTCAGAATTCATTTCAAACTCACTGTACTGTAAAATATAAGAGTTTTTTTTTTTTTTTAATTATTCTTGAAAGACAATTTGTTTTCTTCTTTTACAGTGAGATTAAAGCTGTGACATCTGCAGATCAACTGCTGTCAGGCTTCTATGATATGGTGGGTACTCATGGTCCCCAGAGGATGAACCCTAATGATTTGGGAGACTCTCTGGCCTTTCTCGTAGCGCCGTCAGGCTAAATGTTCACTTTTTTTCACATCACGTCCATTTGGCAGAGTACCATAGACGTTTCTGAGTATATTCACGCTCTCCTGGGGATGAACCCTTTCCAGTTTGGTCCCTCATTTAGCTTTCTACAACATGGCTTTACGATTATGCATAGACATCTCAGAATCTGATGTTGAGCAACCCCCAGCTAGCGGATGCTTTTAAATTAGCATAAAAAACACGACATGCTGGTCAATCAGTCTGCACTGATCTATAAATGAGTCTGATCATGATCATGTGCTATAATGATGTACTAACTGCATGAAAAGCTTCTCCGTCAGTTCATTAAATCCCTGCAGACATCTGAAGGCAGGGGGACACATATGTTGACAAATCTGCTATCTCTGATTGGAGTGCAGTGCCATTATGCACGACCGTCCACCGTGTTTACCTTCATTAAATAACGTGCACACGACTCCAGGCTGCCACAGAATAACCGCACACACACTTCGACACGCATCAGTTAGGTCCCTTATAACTCAGCCTGTTTATGCAAGAGACATCTGATTACCGCAGCTCATCAGCGCTATACATCACAGCCTCCTTTCCAGATTAAAAAATAATCATTTCAACGGTTCATGTTTTATTCTTGAAAGGAATAATAATGACGCGAAGGCTGCTGTGTCACATTTTACGATCTGATCTGACCATTTACAACATGAAAAACAGCTATGAGTGAAATAGTGTAAGACTGATGCCATCATATAAACTGCTTCATCAGACTTTTTTTTTTTTGGTTTGTTTCTATCAGGTCCGTACTAATGAACAGTTAAAAAACCCACACCATCTGCCTTCGGCTGCAGAGCTGTGGTGCTGTGTGCTCACATCATGCCCCTCTGCAACATCCACACACCAATATGATTTCATGAAGAAGTCTTAATTTGTTATGAGGCCAGCGATGTGATTGGATGAGTGTACTCATTAATCACCACACCCTCAGATCTATATCCCATTCACCCGGCTCTTTTGCACTTTGCGCTGCTGATCCAACATAGCAGCAGACGCCCACACACTCCATGTGCCCGAGAACTACTACTTTGCACTTACATGATTAAAAAAAGGCCCTTGCTTTCGGATATGATGGGTCTAAATTTGGAATAACATTCCACGGTTACAACTTATTTATGCTTTGGTGTTGTGGCAGCGTGCTGAAAAGCTCTCTGGAATAAAATATACCATTAGTGCAATAATTACATTTCTGTCAGAAGGCTGATTAGATACAAACCCTCTGGGAGAAAGACACGCAGACAAAGAGACAGCGAGTGCAGGATAACTAGTGATGCTAAAAGGGAGGCATGAAGAATGGAAAGTAGGAAAAACAAGATAACAGAAATTATGAAAGAGAGGGGAGGGACACAGAGAACGACGGGGAGTGATGAGAATGAACGTGGCTACTCGCTGTGGCTCACATGCCACCATCCCAACCATCCATCGTCCAACCGTTCCTCCTTTAATAATACAGATGAGATGGAAAAGCTCTCATCGTCCACATTCATTTAACCAAATCGCACTCTATTGTAGAAAAAATGTGCTTAATGATTCATGAAGCAGCTCCCATTACTATCACAGAACCTTCCAGAGGAACTGTAAGCGACACATGGAGAGGAGGAACAGGAGGAGCTGAGCTGCAGCAGCACCGACGCTCTGAGAAAAAGTGAAAAGGGAACAGGGCTGTCGTGCTGCTGCGCACACCTCGCACGTGCCGGGTCATAGAGCTGAAGCATATCTTTGACCTTCAATCCCCTCCTCTGTTGTACTGTCCAACAAAGACACAGCAGTGACCACCATTGGTGTGTTTCAAAGGTCAGAGGTCAGCAATGCACTTTAAATGGAATGGCACTCATAATTCTGGGCAGCAATAACATTAAATGGCAGTCTACCTGCTTTCCGCTCTTGTTCCTCAATGTTTACTTCAATTACTTTAAGCACTTAAACACAAACAACAAACCAATTTGCAATTTCCATCATAAGCAAGCACTCTTCAAATTTCCTCAGAAAATGCAGCTTTTCTGATATAACACCTATTCTGCCATATTAGGCATAACAAAAGCAGAGGATATGCTAAGACAGCGTCGTGAACTCCTTTTCGTATTTTGAGATGACAGACTGAGTGTTTCTCCTCAGATTTCTGTCAGCAGCTGAAGGCAAATATTAGTTTATCTGGAGGCTGATGAGGTGCACTTTTTTTTTGCAGTCACAGTTCTTTTGAGGTGCGTGATACCAGCAGCTGACAAGACTGGTAGAGGGACAAACAACACAGCTCATTAACTTTCTCAACTTTGCACATCTTACCACTGGTGACTGGTCTCTGTGCCAGAAAATATTGCCAGGCCACAGACTCCTGGTGCTGGCCTAGAGCTGAACCTGACCTCCCTTTAAAGACACAGGGACCTTTGCCCACAGGCATCAATAAAGTTACAGTCACAACTATACAGAGTCTATTCAGTAGTAAAACACAGCAATGCCCACAAAATCTTTAAAAAGCTATGAAGGCAAGTGTCAGTGCCTCATCGACTGACATTAACCTTTTAATGGCACTGCAGTGCCAAACAGCTGACTGAGACAGCTTCCACACTACAGCAATTACAATAATGTGATTTATTATTCCAATATTAATCTTAGATAATAAGGTTTGAAATTATGATAATCTGGATAAAGAGTGAGCAAATCTGCATCAATTTCACTACCGTGTGTTTTCTCATCAAATTAGCGTGCTCGCTCAACCTCAACATGCTGCCAGGCAACCTGCACAGCGCAAACTGACATTTGGGAACAGCCAGCGTTCAGAGTGTTAGCGCTGTACCATGCAGACAGTCTGGCACGCAATTGTAGACAGACACACACGCCATCGCAACCACCCGCACGCACACACACATGCACGTACGCACGCACACACACACAAAGGCTGGTGCACAAGCAGACACGCATCCCACTGCTACCCCCACTCACCCTCGCACTACTCAAACACACACTCTGTCTCTGTCTCTCTCTCACACACACACACACACACACACACACACATACACAGTGAGCTGCTTTTGCTGAAACAGAGACGATCAGCCTCCAGCGGATAGATATCAACGCGAGGCATTATGGGTGAACCTATCTGCCGTTTCAGATCGAGTTAGGGCCAATTAGCCTGTAGGGAGTGAGAGGAGCCATCGCATCAGAAGCTGCTGTGGAGAACAGCACACACAGGACCGAAGAGGCCCTCCAGCAGTGATTATAACAGAGACTACTTCACCATTCCAACAACCCACCAGAAACTCAAATCCTCATTTTCTAACTGAAAAAACTGGAACCAAAAATAAATTTATGACACTCTGCACGACTCTCAGAAGGAGATGTTGGCTTTGCTTGCTGACACCAAACACAATAATTACTCACCCTACATGTAGATCTGATCTAAACCACCCCAAAACAAGCTCTGACGGGAGATTTTTCCATTAGGCTGTGTAAAACTTTCCAAAACCAACAACCAGCAAGTTCCACTTGTAATGAATTTTCCAGATCTTCCATTGCTTTCATTAACAGGTGAAGCAAAGATCAAGGAGATGGTTCAGTTGTTGTCACTTGGCCCAAATATGAAACTTCACTCACAGATGGTTACACAAAGGGGCGAGATTGAGATCTGATGTTGGCTGGTGTCATGATGGTAACTGAAGGTGAACGGATGCAGCTGAAAATTATTTTATTGACTGATGGCAACCTCAGTTGCTTCAATCAGCTTACAGAGTCCAGATTTTCAAAGCTAAGATAAGGGCCCAGGTATCTGAAACCAGAAGCTGATGTCAAATGTCCAAACAGATAACTGGGACACTCCCACTGCATATCTGGACACTGTGGTAAAATGCAGAATAGAAGCTTCTAAATATGCTACACAATATCTGAACAATAGCCTTATTTGTACCCTAATTGGGTGTCAAACTAACTATTCTTTGCAGTTGCTGCATGTTTTTTTGCCCATTTGGCCCCTTCAGAGTTCAGGATGAGGGAAGTGTTGTTCAGGAACACTTCAGCAGGACAGATACTGTACTTGCCTACTCATACTGTACTGGAGCATGAACCAAGCAAAGTCTGTGCAGCGTGTAGAGATCCACAAACACAGCGAGGTGGAGGTGATGTAAGCGGCGAGGCAGGATATAAACATCATTTGTTTTCCCTGAAGGTGACTGAGATAAGCAGCGCAGCGATGGATGGATGTGTGGAGTGAGAGGGCAGCCCTGCAGATTGATGTTGTGTTAACATGAAATGAATTGCCAGAGGGAGGGAAATGGTACGGTGTTCTGGGATATGATAAGAGATCAAGCAGAGATGGAGGTTGAGGGTGTGTGTGTGTGTCAGCGTTTGTACGTGTGTGTGTGGGTCCATGTATTGCTTGTGAATGAGCAGCATGGAGAGTGAGTGGCATGCTGTCGCACAGCAGTTTATTGGGAGTATCTGAATACATCTCTGCTGCATTTATGTGGAAGTCAAGAGAGATTAAGTCGTGACGGAGAGGAGGAAGTCAGAAAAAGAAAAAGTGAACGAGATTCAGAAAGAGAAGCAGGAGTATTCTCACATTACCAAGCCTTTTTTTTTGCCTTTGACTCCGTCTAATCTTTCCCCCTCTGTCTGTCTGTCTGTCCCTCTAGTGGGTCTGGGTATCACTTTGTGTAACGAAAGCACACACTTCCCCTGTTCACACACACCAACTTCTAAATGCAGCCTTGGATCTGCCAAGAAAACTATCGACGTTCACCCCTCCCTCGACTCTCGGGTTTGTGATTTCCAAATTCTCCACTCCATCAAGGTCACCGCCACCCAGTGGGGGGGTGGTGTGACAGAGGTTTTTGTGTGTGTGTGTGTGTGTGTGGGTTCTAATGATTGCGTGAGGAGATGCAAGACTGAGGAAGATAGACAGGACTTAATTGGCTTTTACTCATCCATTCTCCTTTCGATCCATCCCTATCAGGGCAAGGCCTTTGTCTCTAGTGGAAGTAGGCATACAGATCAAATAGCAGTATATGCACATTTTACTGTACTTTTTTTTATTCTACTGACCTTTTTTCATTATAAATTTCTAAAGGAACTTGTCTACAAGACTAAGACAGCTGTGCTGCTCAGACTTCATAGAACAACACCAACAACAGCCAAAAACAGTAATAAAAGCGGTAGCAGAAGCAGTGACTGCAGTAGTGATAGCAGAAGAGCTAGTTGCTAACAGTAGTTAATCAACAGTGCTTAGGATTATTTGCAGCAGGAAATGGAGTAGCCTGAGAGGACTCCTTGTTATAGAAAGTGATTTTGCACCAGGTTCTATATCAGTTCATAGCATGATAAATGACCGGTGACCAGTGGACTTTTCCATGTGTAAATGGTGACCAATGAGGCTGTCTGTCGGTGTGGAGTGGACGCTACGCTTCACTGCACCTGAAGTGAAAAACACCTCACACATCATCCACCATCCACCTCCACCTGCCCTTGATTTTCCTTCAATCACAGCCAGTTCTTTAAAGCAACTCCTAAGGGAGCCTGCAGGTTTGTTGTCACAGCGGGAGGTTAACAAAAGAGAAAGGCCTTTCCATTGACTTAAAGTCTCCTGTGCTGTTTTAAATGAGTAGTGTTACTGTGCTGCCCTTTAACGTTTGACCCACAGGTGGCCTGAACCTCCTCAGGCAGAAAATTGGTCTATGAGCATACAGTTACCCATGGCAACCAGGAGCTATGTTAGCAAGCACAGTGCTGTGCATCACAAGCATTTTAATTTCAACATTTGAATTAATGATGCACTTGTGTCTTAATGAGGAGAGCTGTATATCATCCCTGTGAGTTGCCCAGGTGGCGTGCATGCAGATATTTTCATTCTAATACATGTCATGTTGCAGAGCCCCATTATGATTGGTTCAGGTTTAGCGTTTTAGAATTTAGCAAGACTTTGCAGCCACAATTACAAATAAAATGGGATTTTCTAAACCTAAATCACTAAAACTTAAATGCTAGGTTTCAATAAGAGTGCTTTCCTGCCATACCAGAGCTTGGTGAAAGTGGAC
This sequence comes from Chaetodon trifasciatus, assembly GCA_037975065.1. Lineage (NCBI taxonomy): Eukaryota > Metazoa > Chordata > Actinopteri > Chaetodontiformes > Chaetodontidae > Chaetodon > Chaetodon trifasciatus. The sequence goes on along the minus strand of JBBMOE010000028.1, from coordinate 4,075,042 downwards.
ACAATGAACAGTAAGTAAGCTGACTGGTGTGAGTCAGGTACAGTAAGTTAAAAATCAATACGGGGCATGTAGCGAGCACTGGTCCTGGTCTGGCCCTCAGAGGGCAGTTTGAGCTGCCTCTGCCTCAGAGCTCCATTAATGCTCACTGTAATTACATCTGTACTTATAATGATGTCAACAGACATCCATTGTGAGTTTGTGAGTTTGTTCCTTTACCTCGTGACATTCTGAATGTCTGAACTTTCCATCTGGAGTCATTAGAGCGACTTCATCTTAAGAAATATGTTTATTCATTGTCTTGCTAAACATTAGATGAGAATATCAATACCATTCTCATATCTGTCTGTTAAGGACTCGCACGCAGTTAGCTTAGCTTACAGAATAAGCTCTAGGAATTGGTATAAATTGTTAAAGGAAGGAAAACGAAGCCAGTGCAAACTGTGGAACAAAAAGGAGAACATTTTTTGCCAGAGGCTTCTTATAAACCATGAGGACCGACAACATTTTATAGACACTATTGTTCAATGCTCACAGGCACTATTAGACAGTTGGGAGGGACAAGTTCTCATGGTACAGGATATTTATGTCTTGTGTTCGGTGGACAATGCCTTAGGGCCATGTGTGGCAGGAAAAGATGAAGAGGACTCTGGAAGAAATGGAGAGCCTGGCTCCCCAACAGTGGTTCCAGTAGATTGGCTTGAGATGACTTGGCACTCCAAACAAAGCTATTTCCGTCTTTCAAGCTCGCTTACTTCATCCGGATGACAAATGACCAGTGTCTGACCTCCCGTGGCAGCCATTTTACACCTTCACTCAATTCATTAATGTCCTAAAAATACCCACATTCAAACAACAGCACACCTCCAGGGGTGTGAAGATGGGAAAACAGAGAAGCCATGTTGAGCTGCACAACAAACACGTGAAAAAAAGAAAAAATGAAGAGGATTTCTGGATATACATCCAGGACTCATGCTGTGTGTAGCAGGAAAACACAGCCAAACAGGCACCCTCACTGGGATCTTTGGTGTTCTGTGCACCTGTGTGGCCAGGGAAGCTGAGCCACACTGTCTCGTTAAAAAGTGTGCAAAAGCTTTTCCCTCAAAGGAGACGAAAGAACAGGCGCTGCCAGCAGGATCAATGCCAGCCAGACTTGGAGCAACATGGCCACACATCTCGTCTTACCCTGCTTAGTGAGGAGATATGTACCATTTCAGTGGGGATTATATAGGAGATAAAGAGCACAGGGGAAAGAAAAATGAAGAAAGAAGGAAGCACAGAGGAGAGAGCACAAACAAAGTGAATGTACACGTCTGCCAAAAGAACAGTTCAGCAGAAGTTTATGGGGTAAGATGGGTTTTGAGTAATATGCTACATAGGAATCTAACAATGTGCTTACAGATGTTTGCAGTGGAGAGAATTTTCTAAATGGCCCTTAATTTGAATGCATAAAGAATTGAAATGTATCATACACATAATGACAATCACTAGTGGTGCATCACTGATTAGGTCATCAAGCACTGAACTTTGTGGTATCCATGGATCCCTTTCTCATTGGACAAATCCTCCCCAAGATTATGCAAAAGATGGTTGGGAGATATGGGAGAAAAGGTTCAACAAACTTCATAAGAGGAGTTGAAACTATCCACTTTATCCCAAAGAGGCCACACAACTGCGTGATGTCTAAGAGCGATGTTCTAAAGGTAATGTAAGGATAGTCCTGCTGATACAATAGGCAGTGAATATAGGCCAAGTCAGTGAGACGCAGAGTACAGACAGAACACCCGGAGACTTGCACAGGCTTGAGCTGGTCCCCAGTGTATCTGTGTTTTCCGCCCCGGTGTCCTTCCTGTTCCTGACTGATCAACCCTGCTTCCTCTACAGGTGAGTGCTGACTGCTCCGCTGCTCTCCCCGGTACCTGAGCTGGGAATACACACTGACTGGAGAGCTAGAGAGTGGGGAGAGTTCTGAGAAATACTCTGACAACATGTGGCTACAGCAGCATATTAGAGAGCAATTCTCCACATAGTTATGGATGAAACTAGTGGAACGAAAGGAGATGGGACACCTCCAGAGAAAAAATGGTCCACTCTCCAGCCAATTTTCCTCCAATAACTTCCCATCTTCTTCCATTTTCCTGACAAATCATTTTGCTACAGAGCTACTCATGTCCTGCTTGCTTATCACAATTTATTAATAGCTTGCTTTAATGTCCTCCTTTAAAGGTCCAGTATATAGGATTTAGTGGCATCTAGTGGTGAGGTTGCGGACTGCAACCAACTGAGTACCTTTCAATAGCTAATGAGGCAGCGCTGAGCAAAGGGTTACTTCCTGCTGAGGGGACAGAGCTTTAATTTTTGAGTTATCTTCTATAGTTGGTATGGATTGGTTATTACTTGGAACAAACTGCACTATGATGTCATTGGTAAGGGCCAGTATATGCTTTTTAATCTTAGTGACGGTTATTGTTGGCGAGTTTGAATGGGAATTTCATATACTAAATTATCTGCTGCAAACATGCTTGGTCCCAATAATAATACTACTAATAAATTACTCTGTTAGATGGGTTTTTAGTGGCATCAAGGTTGGTGACCCAATATGTTGAACGGGGGCATCAGAATTACCCAGTGGCATCCTCACACAGGTGCATACAAGTGGGCATCCCAGAAAGCTTGGAAGGCATCCAGCTTCCTCTATCCCAGACTAATTCATCTCTCTTGTCACAGCAGTGTACACTATTGTACCATTATGTGGGGACTGGTGCTTGTCCCAAATAAAAACTGATCCCACTGACGAGCAATCATCATAGGCCTGTGGCTTTTTCTTAGTGACCGCACAACCCTTCTCCTGCTTTACTGAGGTTGATGTGACCCTGGAAACTGTGGCGAGGTAACAATAGACACCTTCTTCCTTTTGTTCTTTCCCAGCTCCAGGCCTGTAGTTGACTATTAAGAAAGGTGTCGCCATGCCAGCTGGGATCATTTGGGTTCTGCTGCCATTCAAAGCACTTAAGACATTAGACTTTCCACTTGACAGGATATTGATTCAAACCCCTTTTATACATACAGCTTTGGAAGTTGTAGAAGTTCCACTCATTACATTATCTTTGTTCCACTCTGCTTTACTTTTAAGCAACAAAACGACTCTGGATTGTTTTTGTCAGCCTCCTGCTTTTCACTTAGGAGTGGTACTTAATAGGCTGGGAAACAGTGATATTTGGTGTAAAATTCTGTTAGATCTTTGTTCTAATTAGCGACCTTATTGCACTAGAATCACTTAAGGGCCACCATATATCTGGTTATCTGATAATGCAGATGTTTTGTCTTCAGCTCTTACTGGTTGCCAACACAGGTCAGTTAAGGATCCACTGATTACCTAACACCACTTTAACCTATAGGAAAATACTGTCTGCAGTATGAACACAAGCTAAATGTCACCAATGTGGGATTAAACATAAAATGACCCTGAATCTAATGGAAAGGGCAGATGGGCAAGTTTAGAAGCTGCTGACAGATGAGGATTCCAGGAATGAGATCGGGGTGAAGAAAGAAGTGTTGCTTTGGAGCACTTTCTGTTTGGCACAAGTACACAGTGGTTCAGATGGAGTTCAGATCCAAACCCTGTGGCTCTCTTTCTCTGTTCCAGTGACAAGAACTCCTCATACCCAATCCCTTCTCAGACTTAAACTCCAAACGTATCCTTTCTACTGTACCATTCTTTAAATAGAAAATCAAACAGAATTGATCTCTCAGTCTTTTCAGAGAGTTTGGTTTCAACGGGAAACATCCACTACTTGAGGAAATGATTACAAAGTGGATATTCTTTTAGGGAAAGTGAATGGTGAAGGTTAGAAAATGATCATATTTTGCTTGCAACTCCCAAGAGTTGAGTTCAAATATCAGGTAAGTTCAGAAGTACAAATCTGATTGTGATTTTGATGCTTCAATATGATATGAATACCAGTAATTGAAAAGCTCAAATGTCTTTCAGTTACAGATATTAACTCCAAATTTGGGGAGAGTAAAAGAAAACACTGGTTCAAATTTCCTGTGGGGATCCAAAACATAATCTCTGCCTGCTGTCCAACATGCCAGACAGGCTAATTGCAGCGCGCCTCAAGCACTGACGGTCTGATATCAATTCCTGCTTCCGCCCACATCTGATAACAAAACAAGTTGTCCAGAAGAGGTGCTTCAGTCTCATCACCAAATGTCTTTCAGACATTTTCAGACATACATTTGGGAGGCATGACTCTCACGGCAGTGCAAGGCTGCGTGACCATTACTATGGGAACATCAGGTTGAGAGGCACAAGGCACTGTGGCAGGACAGTAGGTCACTGGATTTGCGCCCTCCTCCATAATCACCTCTATTTGGAGGGGTTAAAAGAAGGGCCCATAAAACATGACCTTTGCCGAGGCTCTAATCACTCTCCTAGTGGGCCAAGCACCTTCCATTCTCAACATGACAGTTTTACAAGTCCCTTTTGACACCATCTCCTGTGTTCAGGGACACTAAACACACATAAGTACAGACTAGCAAGGGAAGAAAGAAAGGAGAAGGATGAAGGGTGAGAGGAGGATGCCCTGGCACATGGTCAAAGTGAGTACAAGGAAGATCAAGACGGACAGAGAGAACAAAATGTCGATTAGAATCAATCGTGTGCTTTAGTTAGCTTTGATCTCACCATCAAATGAACTAGTGAGAGGGAAGAGCAGATGTTGAAAGAACAACCTGCACCAACACCAAAAACATACTTTGTATAGCCATTTAAGGCTGTTTCCTGGATCATCCTGTGAAACCAAGACCTGAATATATCCTAAACAGGAGAAGCTATAATAGCTTTTTAGCCATATGGCACTATCTAATTATATTTAACCCTCCTCTGCCTGAGTGTAGTCTGCACCACAGACGAGGCATGTTTGTAGACAATTATGAGACAAGAGTGAACGGTATGATGCTTCTTGAATAAATCATGTGAGCTAGTTCAACTCTGAGAGCTATTGTGACTAATATGCGCTAGCATGTTTCTGGCTGGTTAGGGTGTTAGCATTTGGCTCATTGGCTATACTCATACAGCAAATAGTCCTGTGAATAGTCAATGCACCACCAAGCTTCTAGAAATACATATTTCCTGAAGACGAATGGTTGATTTTTCCTGGTGGGACTGGGAATGTTAGCCTTACATGCAATATTGTTAGTTTCAGTATAAATTACAGTATATAGTCAGTGAAGAGAGCATCAGAGTGTCAGATATATGTTGAGAATGAAGGTTTATTCTTGACCTTGGGTTTGATCAGCTGATGTCCTTAAAAGACACAGAGACAGAGTTAGTGGGCGATACTTGAAACAGAACGACCCCAAATCAGAGAAAGATGGTAAAAGGCCCAAATATGAAGTGCACTTCAGTGAAAAAGAGAAAATGATGAGGTAAATGTCACAGAGTGAGCGAAAGATTGAGGTTGAAATGGAAAGCATGTTGCCTCGAGTCCTAGCTCTGCTCAGGCCTAACTGGGTCTGTGGGTCCTCTTTTCTTACATCAGAGAGATGTTCCGATTCATCCCCGCCGTCTTCTCCCTATCCTCTTGTACTACTTTACCACAACCTTTTAGACCTACTCCCAGAATAGGTTCTTTATAAATAGTTCCCCACCACACACACATACACACACCTGTGACCAAACATATATTAGTCTATCATACTGTCTGAAGGACAATATGTCCTGAGGAAGAAAACTTCCTCCTCACACTTTGCTACTTGCATATACAGCTGCTATGACCTGCTATGTTCAGTGTTATAGCAGAAGGCACCACAGGGGGAGTTGTGCAAACCCATCAGTCACAACGACTGACATCTTCAACACGAATAGTTGGTGTGACACTAAAAAACATATTTCCTCTGAGGAAAACTGGTAATATCTATGCAAATTCAGAGACACACATGAATGATCATATTAACATGAATTCTACTAAAGTCTCACCTCTGCACTGGTATTACTTTAGCTGAAGGCTAAGAATGTAACCTACATTTAAAATTGTATGCACTGACAAAAAAAAAAACAAAAAAAAACAGCTGCCATTGTTTTGCATAACTGAATGTAGCAGGATTGGAAACTGGTCAGCCTCGGGCTGAAATAAGACTCCTTGATGTCCATCGGTTTCTCAAGTAATCTGTGTAAAGGCTTCACGTTGGAGCATCAACTGAAGTCTCACAAAATAATGTGTGTGTTGGAGTGTTTCAGATGAACACTTAATGAAACTGCAATAGGATCTACATGGATCCAGTGAATCGCACAGGTATCTGCACTGATACTGACCTAAATAAGCAACACCACAGTATTGGTTCAATACTCTGTTCACATCACTTGATGTGAATGTACATTGACTGCTGCAAATGACAATGAGTTGCAGCACTGAGGTGTCTGCTTGGCCATATTTTGCTGCTTGTCCAGAGCTCTAAGGCTGGCATCTCATTGGCACAGCTCTGGAGGCTAAATTGTGTCAGGGCTGTGGGGTCTTAACTCAGTTGCTGGGCACCCCTCCTTTCTGGCCCTGGTCCTCTGCCACCTGACTAGGTAGGCTGTTGGGGTTTAAAGGTGCTCAGGGCTCTTCCCTGTCACCACTTTCTTGTAATTTCACACATCACAGCCCATACAAAACTCAATCAACAAGCACACATTTCAAAAAGCTTTGGACTTTTCTGTGACAGTTTGCCGCAAGAAACCTTTGGGCCTAAGTGGCTTACATAAGCAAATGAGCTTTAAGTGTTTTTAAAAAGACTTTAAAAAGGGGCAACTGGGCAACAATGTGCTGTCTTCTGATATGTCTTCTTCTCTGGTTTGGTTTGGAGAACAGTGTCAGTCAATCTCCTCAAATAATGTCTGCAAGATGCCTGAAAATCAAAGGCACAGTCCTTTCCTAGAACTCTGGTACACTTTGTTAGCAGTGCCAACGAACCAGGAATAACTACAAAAACGCCCCCAAATGCCAGGGTTTATGAGTTCAAGGAGAGATGTTTACTTGTGACAGCCTGCAGTTTCTCACAGTTGGAAAGCCGAGCATAACAAAATGGGCTGAGGTTAAACTGCAGATTGGCCTGATATACTCAGAGCAAAGCAGTCCACAAGTCTTTCTAGAATCTGTCTACTTTAACTCCGGGATTCACATGTTTGTGCAGATGTGTCGAAGAGCCCTTACTGACATGTAATTGGGGACTGGAATTACAATAAAGCAAATGCCAAACAATCAACACAGTTTGACTCTGAGTGAGACTAAAATCACCAATATCACTGCAAACTGCACTGAAAACACAGTAACTGCATATCCATGTTAGACTTCCAGTTGCCTCTTGTTTGCTTTCAGATGCTGTGAGAACGTGACAGAGAGGACTGAATCCAGAACAAGATGAACCAATCGGACACATTCACTCAAAGCGAACCTTAGATCGGATACAAACAACTACTGTATGCTGAGACCACGACTTTGGTAACACCTTCTCCTCATGCCTGCTGACCTCCTTTCTTAGCTTATTTATTTCTTTTTTGTCTTAAAGGAAGCGTAACGAATAGTGAGTGTGATCACTCAAAGCGTAATTTTGATATTTTTAGATTTAAATTGCTGACAGTCATTTTCCTGTTGAGGTAGTTAGTGTTTCCCGCAGAATTTTATTTTTGTAAAGATAGAAACACCTCCAAGACAACCTTTTGACTATAATGGGAAACTAAAACTGAGTCATACTTTAAGAGTTGGTAAGGCACAGATGACTCACCTCACATACTCACTGGTGGGGAAACTCTGGGATGGATTTCACCTTTCAACAAAGAAATAATGGAGATATTTGCAAAAAAAAAAAAAAAAAAAAAGGAAGGAAAAACACTTTCATTGCATGTTTTGTTCAGTGCTGTTTGATTTTGGATAGCCAGTCACACCAGCAGTGGACAACAGTGAACAGTCGGTATCCAATATTTACTTAAGTATGGGATCACATACACAGCCTTACAGTTACTGAGATATGACACAGTAAGCAAAAGCTAAACACCCACTGATGCATAGGGGAGAAATGTAATCATGAATGGTTTAACATTATTCATAACTGTGTGGCTCTGAAAGGATTATCTCATTTAAGGTCTCAGCACAATCCAAACAAACCACGGCGTGCGATGTGTAGTCCAGCCGCATCGAAAGCAGAAGTGTTTTGGACAGTCGCTCCTTGAAAGCATTCATAGTGCTGCACTTGGCTGTACACACTGAGAGTGGCAGAAGCAGAAGAGGCTTCCATTTACTCTTTTTGTAGCATGCAGGCATTAGACATTAAACAGGATTTCAGATGCTGTTTAACATTCACACGAGCACTTTGATCAAAATACGAATATGCATTATTTTGACATATTTTCGGGAAATTGCTTTAATTTCCTTGAAATGCCGTGTCAGGTAGCTGTAAGGGCTGGGTTAAGAACGCTGATAAGGCTGCAATGTCAAAGCCAAGAGGTGGTCCGAACAAAAGTCACATCCTGCAGCCAATCAGAATTGAGAATTCTCTGTGGAAATAAAAGAGTATGAAATTATTAAATCCCTGATGTATGTGGAGCAGTGTTTATGAAGCGCCTGATGCAGACTACTCCACTGATTCAAGACTGCACTCCTAAGACATTGTTGGCCTGTTTTTTATGCTAGTAGCGGCTGACTAAGTCTCAAGCAGAATGAAGAGCAGGCTACTGAAGTCTGCTGAGCTTATTTCTAACTCCACACCCCCAGATTTTTTCACATTTTCAAACATGGCGTTGTCAGACACAGCCATTGTTGCCTCGAGTGACCTGAAACAGACATGAGAAAAACCCTGACGAGCATTAAAAACCCAAAGGGAACCACAGGACGGTCAGACCCAATCCAAACAGACTTGAGTATTTATACGGACTAATCCAAAATGAGACCAACCCCATCAGACTCAAACAGACAGAAAACACCAACACTGGTAAGCAGCACAATGCTCCACCAATTAAGAAGCAACTGTAAGAAGTAGCAGCACATGTAGTGTTTCCTGCCATTCGCAGTTCACACTCTGCCTCACGTCCAAAAACACATTTTTCTCCTATAATGATTATGACACACCGTGTCATCAGAGCTGAGAGCCAGTCTGCTCTAATCCATTCAGGTACTGCCGCACAGACCAAAGACCTACAGCAATGCAGAGATCACCCTACCCATTACTACACTTTAGTCTGGATTAAACTATACAGCATATGTGTATTTAATACAAGCAGCAGCTCTTTGAGAGTAACACAACTTGCACTGATGTACCTTCTCTGTATCAGAGCACCTCACACACACACACACAGTCTAATGTCCACAGTATCTGTACTTGAACTGAGAGTTTGAATCATTAATGCTAAGTCACTCTGGAAGTTTGTTACTGTCAGAGCATCTACCAAGTGTTGGTAATGTGAATGTACTTTCTATTTACTGTATGTGTGTGCAGGGTATATGCACGCCTGCACGCCTGTCTGTTGCTGCGGGCGGTGTGCTGACGTTGGTGTCATCATGTGATGATGAGCGTGGAGAGCCAGAGCTGCACAGATGGTGTCAAGGCAGGGCTCCTCCAGTGTCACGGCCCCCTTGCCGTCTGCGCTCACAGACAGGGAGCAAAAGATCAAAAGGGAGAGCAGAGACGCTTTACATGAGAGAGACAATGGCTGGACTTAATAACACACCTTCATAAAACAGGGCACTGACGTGGAAACAGGCATCGTAAAGACACCATCTTCTGATGTGAGATTGGTCTTTTTGTTGCAAACCCAAAGAGTTAATGAAGGCTAATGCATTTTTATGGGACACAAAGCTGGTATCTGGACCAACTTGGGCAGTTTAAAGCTCTGATTCACCTGAATTCAAGCAAAAAGTAAACTGAATCTTCTTTAAGGCCAGAAGAAGCAACAAACAGCAGACATTCCTTCAGCAATTAAAACATGCATATTAAACTATGGAGGCCCTCACAGATGAAAACAAATGTACATGTTGACGGAGGAATTGTGTATATTATCCTTCAACGTTTCTAGGATTTTGCTTTCTCTCTCTCATGAAAGCACAAGGGTTTGAGGATTATTACAGTGCACACTGTGGGAGCTTACTGCAGCTGAAATCACTTGTTTCTAGTGACGGGGAAAAACTACGGACAGCTATTAATCACCAAGGTTTCTGTTTAGTATAACATACTCCCAACTTTCTTGCAGACATAAAGTGCACCTCCATACCACCTGTTTGTGCCTGAGCTTCAGCACACCTTCTTGACTAACAAGTCTTCTTCCATTAATGTGCATCTGCGTTCTTATCAGTGAAAAATATCAGTATCAATGCAGGCATCTGCAACACACAGTTAGTGTATTGGATTAAAACCAAAATGTGTATCACCCACCACGAACCAGCACAGGTCTGAGTCATCAGAGATGTGTCAATGCTAAGACTGGAGTCTGCAAGACTGTGTCAAAGAAGCCGTGCATTCACTCACAATCATCTTTATCTGGACTGTTTTGAAATATTTTCATCAACACCTTGTGTTCTTTATTAAAATCTCAACTTCTCGTTGTGTTTACACTGAATGCATTTTTCACTGTTAGAGGTAACTTCCTCTGTCGAGAGGAAGCAGACAGGTCTGGAACTTTCCGGTGTGTAATCTAACCAGGTGCTGAGAGCTGAAGTGGGGGAGGCGGCTGATAGAGGGTGAAGACGGAGCTTCTTTTCCTCTCACTCGCATTAAGATTTTCACAGTGTTTGGAAAGCCACTTATATGCACTACTATAAGAGTGTGTGTGTGTGTGTGTGTGTGTGTGTGTGTGTGTGTGTGTGTGTGTGTGTGTATGTGTGTGCGTGTGTGTGCACGCTTGCATGTGAAAAAAAGACCCTCTCTACAACTCCACTAGCCTCCTCCAGCACGCTGCTTAAGTGACTTCTAATAGAAAGAGAGTCATGGTTCGAGGCAGAGCTTGGCAGAGAGTGAATAGCATAATTGCCTGTGTCTGAGGAGGGCGGGAATACGAGGGTGCTAGAGAGGAGAGGGTTATATTTACATGCTGGGTTGTGAGCGCGAGCAGACACACCACGGCATTTAAATCTGACACTGCAGCCGGCGGTGAACCTGCAGATCTCACGCAGCGCCTGATTGTTTTTACTCTGATAAACGCTTGTTGCATAAATAGTGGAATGATATTGCGGTGCATGGAGCACACTTTGGATGCAGTGGCAGCACATTAGGATGAAAGAGGACATGCAGAGGCTCATTTCATTCATTTATGCAATGACTGAGCAGGTAAAGGTTTAGCCCTGCTTTGTGTATCACCATCACATTTGAGTTACTAAGCTCCACATCAGATTTTCCAAAAAATAAACACTCATTTAACAACACTTAAAGAAGGTATTCAGAATCCAAAATACTGAAAAATAACATCAATGTACACTAATATGACAAATAACACATATTTAATTGGCAAACGGGTCAAAAATCAGTTTGTTTAACAAGCAGCGGTACATATTGCTAAACAGCTTTCTGGGTGTTCCAAAGCTTGCTGGGTAAAACTGGATGCTAATGACAACACACGAGAGGCATAAAATGAGGCTAGCAAAGATTCAGCATTTTGAATTCTGTACATTCTTTTTTCTGTACATATATTTCTTCATTGTGAAAGCAAAGCCTTCACCAACCAACCGGTGCTGAGACTACAGGAGTACCTGTTGCTGTTAGTTTTCACAGCCTGGTTATTCGCCATCAAACAAAATGCAGCCATGAAAGAGAGACAGCTATCAGTAGCTAGAACCCCTCCTTTGCATAATGTGTAACAAACACAGAGAGGGTGCAGGAGCTGCCAATGAGTCAGCAGGTGCTGAAAAAACAAAAAGTCAAAAGGGAATCAGTGCTTATGTTGTAAGCTTGGGGCCAACTGGGGCTTCTGAGTGGAAGCTTGTTAGCCTAGCTTGCTAGCTTGGAGTACAAACCTCACAGCACGATTGTTCCTTTCCAAAGTCGAATGTTCTAAAGGAGTAGGCGTCTTAAATTACTAACAGTAGAAATCAATGCTATGTGGGCTTGTTGAAAAAGGAGGAAAAAACGGCTTGTGAGCTACACAGAACGACCTTCTCCAGTCAGAAGCATACCACAGAATTTGAGGTGTCAATCACTGCCATGGGAAACACCCACTCAGAGCGAGCTTAGTTTCTACTAACATGTCCAAATAACTTTACCCTCTGAAAAAAAATCTAATTTCAGTCTGACTTCATCGTAATTGTCTTTCTGTTGCTCTGAGACCACATCAGGTTATTAGTTGTCATTGTGGAACAGCTATTACAACCAGTTCTTAAGACATGAATCTTTTGACCCGTTAACTTTCATTTCTGAGCTGTGGGTGTCTAAATATCCTCACGACCTTGAGCTCTCGTCTCAGTGACTGACACTCAAGTATGGTTTAGTCTAGCAAGAGTTCTGGCTTTTTGCTATCGCAAGCTCAAAGTGTAATCCTCCCAAAGTCAAGCTGTTTGCCTCCAAATCAGACCCAGTTCAGCATCTGGGCGAACATGATATCTGAGGTCATTGAGATAAAAGTCAAGACACACAGTGACTTTGCTCTTTTTCTTCAGCTCCCTCTCCTGCTATCTGTCTTTCATCCTCCCTCCTCATCCTGTCTTTTCTCCTTCCCGGTGCTCATAAAATAAGCAGGAGGCTGCAGGTATTTTAGGGTGGTGCTTCAGGAAACTAAACCCACTCTGAGTTGACTCGTTCATGAAATATGTTCCAAATAAAGGTGGCACCTCTGGCTGATGAATCACCAAGGTAACAAAAGAGAGACTATCGCCTGACAGAGCACAGATTTCTGCATTGACATGAGCAACTAATGCAAGCTATGTGCAGGGCCTGCTGCTTTACTGTAATCTCACAGGTAATGGTTGACTGTCAGAGCAGGATAACAGCAAGACAGGCTGTAAATCTTTACAAACTCTTTTTAACACTCTCGTCTCAAAACTAACTGTGATGGAGACAGAGGGGGTGATGGAAACGGAGCACATTGTGCTCAGGGAAAACAGCTGCTTTTCATCCATCTCCACAGACGTGCAATGCTAAAGTGCCTCCTTTAAGTGATTCAGCGGATTTTCCACAAAGTATAAAATGCGATGATGTGATGTTCAGTGATGGTACTTTTCCAGGTGTAACAGTACATATAATGAAATACTTCAACTGGTTTCTACAGAGTCAAGCAGAGGACTTTCTATTTCAACACTGCACAAAGTTGTGTTGTTGCAAAGTGCCAGCTTGATTCATCTCCACTGACTCTTGTTAGAGTTGTGCTTTCAGCACCAGAAACCACAGCTGTGCCAGGTGAACACCAGTGAAGCTGCACTGAATTGAGTTGTGAAGCTTAGCAGTGGATTAAACAACCATTTATCTGAGACACGTGCTGACTTAAAACACTCCTCTTCCCTTCTGACAGCAAGCAGCAGTGGTAATTTAAGACATATCACATGCCAGGAGGCATTAGCGGCTGGCACACACTGGCATGCATCTGCTCAGGCTCTCACCCTCACAGGAGAGTGTCCCTCCCTCGGCACAACAGAGCCTGAGAGAGAGACGGATGTCCTTGGATAACAGCAGGCGTACTGCTGAGAGGCTGAATTTCTCGCGCTCGATCAGCGCTGAAGTCGAGCTCTTAAAATGGCTCCTCAGCCTGCGGGAGCAGATGCTTGGTCACCCTCGCCGCCGAGCCAATTCTGATTCCCACAGAATTCAGGTTAACTGTCACAGAATAGCATTCAAGGAACAGGTGGGAGAGCTCAGACTGGAAGCGAGCTTCACACTGCGGTCGGCAATGAGAAACAATGTTTGTGTTCATGATTGTAAGCATTTAGAACCTGTTTATGTAGAGTAACTCATCACTGCAACTTCTTTAAGCTTCAATTCCTGACTCATTTGAGTAACCTGTTGTGTGGAGGCTGATGGCTGGAGACAGCACATTCACAGCATTGCTGGGAAAAATAACATAGGGAAAGTTTCAAAAGCAGGAAAATAATATGATAACTGTATCAACTGCGAAAGACTGAAGAGACGATCACCATTTGCCCTGCTAATTTATTGGGCAGTCGGGTAAAACGTTTTCTTTAACTTGAAATATCTTAATTGTCCAGCAGCACGATTCTACATATGTATTTTACATTTAGACTGGAACAGTCTGTAATATAATATAAAACAATTAAAGCTTCCCACAAAATAATGACTTAAGCAAACAGACACATCTATTTCATTTGGAGTTCTGTGAAGGAAGGTGATTCACTGATTCCACAACCTTCAGCCAGGTGGGACCAATCAGCAGAATGACCTGCAGCAGCTTGGATCTCTCAGTGACACATGGTTAGACGTCACTGGGTTACATGAACGCATTTGTACTGTAAATGACTTTTTGAGCATTATCAGATTAAACTAATTTCAGAGTCATTTATAGAAAGGGCCCGAAGTGATGTTCTCATCCCAGCTAGACTCCGCTGGAGATGTGTGAGTCAATGACAAAATTGTTCATGTGGGAGTGAATCAGCATTGTACTTTGACACACATGCAAAAAAACCCCTCTTCTCTACTTTCGATCACCTTGGGTTGAGAAATATTTACACAAACATTAAGGTACACTGAAAAGAGCAGTTTTCAGAAATTGAAGTAATTCAGTCTACGTGTTTCTCCCACTCATGTTTTGAAATGAGCGATTCTCCTCGACACCCACAGAGGGTTTTCACCAGCAAACACTGATATTAAGGATGGTATTCATTTTACAGATTAATATGACTCATATCTGCACATAAACTGGACAGATAAGGAACAGAATCACTATTTGGACATTTTAATGTTGATTCTAATCTCTGAAGAGACAGAAGATGTTCATGTCTGTTCTTCTCCACATACTAACCCCAACTTGAGTTTTACTTCCACATTAACACTAATCCAGACAACAGTAACATTCACACACTGCTTTTGTTAATATTGTGAGTAAATTCTTATTTGTGCCACATTCTAATCACTTTTGGGTGGCTTGCTCCACTAACACTGGTCTTGGGGAGGAACCAGGTCACTTTTGATCACACATAAAGTCGCTGGCCCAGTAATTTGAGCTATTTTAGTCATGGGTTCGTGCAGCACCGGCTCACAAAATGTGGGCATGAACTCATATGGATTCATGGACTAGTAACACTCTGAAATTAGAGCTTTGCTCTGACAAAAACAGGTCAAAACGCTAATTTGCCCGAGACTTTGTTTTCTAATCAAATGTCTGCAAACATAATGACATTCCTACCAGTTTGTACTTTGTGTTTAATGCTTATAACAAAATGTTAGCATGCTAACACACAAGATGGTGACCATGGAAAACCACACCTTCTAGCAATACTGGCATTAGCATTTGGCTCAAAGCAGCACTGTAGCTCAGTGCCTCACAGTCTCTAGTGTATCAGCAGACCCTTCACCTTGTTAATAAATATTTAAAGTGTCATTGGAATGGATTCTAATTGAGAAGTAATTTCAATACGCAGCAACAAGTATGGCACCTTTTGCTATTATTCGCTAACAAACCCATTTTTTCTGGGCTCAAACAAAGGAGGCCAAGAGTAAACTTGGCAGGAATGTCCCCCAAGTTGTCAATCATACATCTGCATGGTATTAAGCAATTTGTTTTGCTCCACCCACAGAGGTTTAACCTAACCAATGTATTATTTTCTTTCAGATAAATGTTTGCCCACATTTTCCTGTGTTCCAGTTCCACTATTCAAATGTATCAAAACACTGTAAGTTCCCTAAAGCAGATAGATATTATAATCATCATCATTTGTGTTATCACAAATTAACAAGACAATGCAATGCAGCTTGTTTTGCTGCTGTTTGCTTTTATTCCTCAGTAATGGATACCTGAGGAATAAAAGATTTAAAGACACATGGAGAAACAGTCCAAACACACTGTGGTCTGGAGAACCATTCAGGCATTACTCTGGCTATAAAGGTCAGCAGACGTCATACCCCAGATTCATCACCAGTGTGGAGGAAAGTGTTGACTTTTTGTGACACTTATTTTGAGTTGACAAGTGCTGACTGCAGAGTCGATTATGAGCTCATATAGCTCTGGGGCAGTTACTCAAAAAGGACCAAAGGAGAAAAAATAACTGATAGGTACAAACTTGTAAATAGTAGAATAGTGCTGCTGAAGGGGAACCAAACTCCAACATTTTTCAGTTACGTGAATGTATCAGGAACGTTGACATTAGTACAATCATTCTCTCCTGAGGTATCTCATTAATGTCAAAGCTACAGTGGAGAATTGATCAGAAGAGAGATTGATTGGAGAAAAATTGGGATTCTGACATCACATCAAGGGCAGGTGAACAATGTTTGAGAAACTATTTACTGATTTGCATTAATTGACATGGATTCTGCAGTACAGGCTGTGAGGTTGAGCACTCAGCTACACTGATTTTTTTTTTTTTTTTGTCATGTTCATACCAAGTGGCAGGTTATAAATTTTCAACGGACTCTCAGTTTACACTGAAGGCATCATAAAACCATTCAATTCTAAACAAGGGCATGGTATTTCTTTTTAAAGCCCAGTGGAGTTAATAGGTTTTAATGGGTTTATTGGCTCCAAATATGAATGAAAATAAGGTGTAGCCCTGTAGCCTGGCCTGTAATGTCAGCTAATTAGTAAATGTCATGTGATTCATTCTCAGATTTTGACAGGGGTAGGATTCAGCATCTCAACAGCATTTATTTGCCAGAAATCCCAAAGTACATTATATATGTCACAGAACATGGGGGCATGTCCATCAAGTACATTTACAAACAGCACCAAGAGACACACATACTGTGTATGACGTGTGGAGACAACGTTAGCTCTGGCTTTGTGAGGCAACACAAAATGCAACATGTGAAAACTGTTTCCCACATCCAAGATACTACTCTGGTTATTTAATTGGCTTCAAATGGGGCGTAATGTCCACACAGTTTCTCTTGACTGTCCCTCGATGTTAAATACTCCAACATTACTCAGAAAAGTGACATAAAGATGTTAAAACTTACAGGTTTTCAGTTTGACGATGGTATTGATCCATCTTTGAGCTTCACTTTCGAAGCGAATCCCGTTTTGTATTGGGTCTCACAGCAATCCAACGTAAAATGATCAGTGCACACAAATAGCTCAAGAGTTTTCCTGTTGTTGTTGTTGTTGTTGTTGTTGTTGTTGTTGTTGTTGTTGTTGTTGTTGTTGTTGTTGTGGTGGGGATATTTCCATCAAGTTAATCTCTTCACTTCCTTGGTTGGTGGGAGTAGATGAAGAGCTGTGTGTTGGTTCTTGCAACCAACAACAGAGAAATTGGTGTTGCATTTACAGAAATCAATAAATCAATTAAATATACAGTGTTTGTGTGTTTTCAATTGCGTATGTGAGAAGAGAGAGCAAATGATAACATTCTGTTTTTGTTTCACACAGCATCCCAAGTTTTTTGCATCCAGGATGTCTATCATATACTATGGGTCATTTTAGAGGCAGAGACAAATGATCTATATTGTTAAATAGGCGTGATAACTGGTTGAGAATTATCCTAGAGCACCTTCGAAGTTCTCATTATTGAAATTTCTTGATGTGATTTCCTCAAGACCTCTGTGACCTTAATGAGACAGAGGTCTCACTTCTACACCCTATTTTCTCTATTGATCCCCAGAGGCACCTTCTGTCTTCCCTCCAGGCATCATTTCTCCTGCCTGAGTCCTGACCGGTGTAGAGAGGAGCCATATAACTTAAACTTTGGAAATCCTGACATTAATTTGTCCTCAGAAGACACATGGAGAGCTGGTGTATTTCTTGGGAATAAGAAATGGGGTGTGGGAGCCTTTTTGGCCAAATGGATTGGTTCCTGTGTGCAAACATGGGGCACTTTTGCATTAAGTTCAATGGATTAAACTTTTACCCCCCATATATTCCTACACTGGGTGCTTGATTCACACCACAGGCTATCCCATGTGTGATGAAGCACCACAGGCTATCCCATGTGTGATGAAGCACATTTCTCACTTCTAATACGAAAAGCATGCAGGAGGAATTGGACACATAGCAAATCGTGTTCAGTGGGGCTTCTCCATCAGCCACCGTGGATAAGAATGTGAGGTAAATGTCTACGGCGTCTGTCTCCCTTAGACAGCTTTGAGAGTTGCTGCAAACATACAGTGAGAAGAGAGAGAGATCTCCTCAGGCACGGGCCTTTACCCTCTTCCTTCAGAGACAGGACTCTATCTTTGTACCAGCAAACCCCTTGTGGTTCTCGCTGAAGAGTAAACGCACCCAGGCGTGAATTTCCTGCCCTGTCTGCAAGCCTGGTGAAGAGGAGGGGGCTGCAGGAGTGGAGGGCTTCTCTGGGTACCCGCGAGCCTGAATCCAGTAGAGAATTACTAATAGGATTGGTTCTGCAAGGTCGGTATCAGTGAACCATAGAGAAAGATTCAAACAGACAAAGACTCCTCCGCTGTACTGTGGAGCTGGGGTCAGCTCGCTTCCACTTCACTTGGTCCATGAAGCCAATTCAACAGAATAAAAAATGAATGGTTTTCCTCCAAACTATTAAATGTGATTCCTACTCCTCTAACATGAATGCTGACATTGGAACAAAAGTTTCACCTGTATTCATATTAGAGTCATCTTCGGACAATTTAAACTCGTAACTGAAATAACCAGCCAGAGTAGTGTTTCTTAATGGGGGTGCTCACAGCAGTATTTTTGGAAGGGGGGCTTTGAGGTGTTCTTTGGGCATGTTTGTTTCGGGAGACTTTACACCAAAGATTCACGACAGGATGAGCTGAAACAACTACTTGCAAAACAATGTGGTCTGCCAGTTTACACCAATGAGACTAGGCAAGACAACCTATCGTTTCCAGAGCGCTGACTCTTCACTTCAGTGTGTCTGTCAGCTGTCTGTCAGTTTGTACAGTTTGTAGCACAGCTCAATGCTGCCTTCACGGGAATGAGGCATCAGAGTATCATCACTAACATTTCACCATCATGTGCTACTGTGTCAACTCAGGAAAATGGACGCTCTCTTCTTTGTTATTCCCTGTGGAGGAAATTAAGACTTTCTTCCTCTTAAAAGCATTCATTACTCCTGAGGATACACCATGAACACCATGTTACTGCGGTGGTTAAAAATGTACAATGTCTGCTGTCAGACTTCCTGTGAAAGCCATTTATAGTCTAGAGTCTAGCAACCACATGCATAAAAACACTATTATAACACTAAAAATAGCTCTATAAATCCATTATAAATAGAAAGAAACATTTACATTATGACCTGAACCTCAATGTTCCCTTCTGGCGGTTCAGCCTTTTCAGGTGGATGTGACCTAATGCAAGCCCGCTATCCAGAATGACGATAACCCTCAGCTACTTAACGCAGTTCTGGGTGGAGAGCATATGGTCCAAATACACCGTGTGTTACCTGGCTCTCTGGAAGGAGACCATGCTGCTGCTTTTTGCTTTCTCTATGTACTGCAATAGCGTGGACTTGATGGTCTCAGGTGCAAATACAGCTGAAACGAACTTCTCTACAACCCACAGCAAAGAAACTGGCAGAGAACCACCAATCACAGGGCTCACATTAACTTCCAGAGTAAATTAGCTTATTTCTTTCAAACATTAATATAAATAGGGCAATAATGCTTTGTTTTCCATGAGCCTCAGAGAAGCTTCCTCGGTAGGCTGCTCTTGTTTGAAGTTGGGAGAATTAATTGGTTGCTGTTTGTGATCAGTGATAAGACCAAATTAAAGTTTGAATGTCAAAGTTCCGTTGTTTGGCATTCAATGACATGTTTTTTTTTAATGATATAACACAGAATAATCATCAACATTAACATTCAGGGAAGACAATTCGCTTACATTGTATCTGATGTTGCGTGGTAAGGGACTTGGATAATGGATAGGGAGGCACTGGCCCAAAAAAGGTTGAGAACCACTGATCCAGAGCATTAAAACTAGCTGAAGGGGTAAGGCTATTAATATTGTTTGCCATTAAAACAGACCTGCTTCCAGCTGAAACCAAAGGGAGAGTTGTACAGTAGTCCCACACCACAGCTTGGTTTCCCAAGACTCACTGGGATAGAGAACCATGTCATACTTGTATAAAAATAAATCTGAGATGTATTCTTAATTCAAACGCTCAGGACACACTGTCCTCTTCTGCAAGCCGATTCCCACATGAGGAATTTAACTTCTTCACTGACGTACTTATAGTTACTTCCAAATACAAGGACTTCATGAGATACCCACCATTAGAAAAAACATTTACATCCACCTAAACTGTTGCCGTTTCAAAAATAGACACTTTTTTTTAATAATATAGCTAAAATACACTTTTCAGATTGAGACATGTTCGGGTTGTTCTTATGTATTTCTGTTAACAAATATCTTCCTATTTATACATCCATCAGACACATCAGAGTAACATTTTCATTAACTAGGGTCCAAGCACCAACTGCTGCAATTTTGTAATGTAAGGAATCATTATTGTCCAATTATTGTTCAAATTAATCAATTTTTTGAGGAGTGTAAGCTGCTCAAAAAGTCATGAAACCCAGCACACATGTCAAAAGTAGTGAAAATGTATATGTTTTAAGGGTCCCACGTATGGGTGTGGCAAAATGGCTCGAAAGCCCCCCTTACAAAATTTCAGCGAAGCAGCCGTCATGGTACGTTTCACCTGCACGTGAGAAGTTTGGTTGGTACATGTAGCATGCCAAGACTTTAAAAAATATAGGCATGTTACTTAAAGAAACTCATCTTGAGACCTTAACGATGATAAGTTGTTAAAGGTCAGTCATGGCACCACCTTCTGGCAACAGGAAATGGCAGATTCTCTCCTTTGATACATTCCTAGAAGGTTAACTAGATCCACCCTGGGGAAAGGAATTGGTGTTTCTGGCCACCCAACAAACATCTAGTCTAGTATTGAGCTGTTTTGATCTCCAGTCACTCTCTTCAGCTGCTAAATTCTCCACTATATTTGCCTGCTAGTTGCTGACTCTTTATGTCAGCTGTCCAATGCTGGGCAGTTAGTGTCCTGTGCACTTAAAAGAACTGATGACAGGTGCCTGCTCCAGAAATGGAGTTGATGAGTGTTAAAACAATAACCTGAAAGACACTAAACACTCCACAGCTGTGAGGAACTGCAGAGTTGGTGATAATTTTCAGACATGCAACCCTCTTTTAATATCAAAATATTCATTAGTGCAGCTTTAAAAATGTAAAAAACAAACAAACAAACAGGATCACCTGCGCGATTTAAAATGAATAACCATTTGGTGCAATGTTTTTCAAAATGAATACATATAGTAGCATTTAGGACACAAACTCCTGATACAGGAAGCTGTGTAACAGGACTGACAGCACGTCATTGTGTGAAGGGAGTTTGAAGGGAGTGTAGGATTGTTCAACAGAGCATGACGTCTACACAACAATATTCTCCGCTTCAAATCAAACGGGCTACAAGTCCCATGAGGAAAACTGTGAAGCGGACTGGGCTGGAAGACGATCACAGTTTGTTGAAAGGTTCATTAGCAAAGGCAACTGATGCTTACAGCATCTCAAAGTGGAGAATCGCTGTAATTCATACAGACATTTAAGTCTTAGGCTCTACATCAGAGTCATTATTTACACTTTTGCAAGGTTTTTAATCAAATCTGCTCGTATCCTAAATACTATTAGCTTAAAATAAATAAATAAAGTCAATATCTTGTGCAAATGTCTGCATTGAGGAAACTTGCATAGCCACAAAAACAAACATTTTCCACAGCTTCATTTCACATTGGACTGTGTTTTTGTGCCAGAGGGCAGAGAGCAGAGCAACGACCCTTCATACAGTTAACTTTTCTTTCCAAGACACAACCTCCTGGGAGGTTTCTATTACTGACTGCAGTCGATATCAGAGCCTGCATCTCCATATGTCATCATCATCTGCCACAGAGACCCCTGACAGTTCTGACAGAACCTACATGCACAGTATTTACAATTACAGTTCCATAGGAAAGAGGCTGTGGTACTTGAGTATGGTCTCTAAGGTACTTCGGGAGCTTTGCTTTTTTTTTATGTTTCTTTCTGAGCCACAGTGTTTTTAACATACAGCACAAGTCAATGATGAAAGCACATTTGAGTAAGCACAAATACTGAGAAGACATAACTTCTTACTGAAAGATTTGATAGACCTTAATGATGAAAGTCAATTAAGGTCTATCATATATCTACTGTAATTATTTCAGACTTTGTTCTGCTTGTAATAACACAAAAGTAATTAATTCTACACCGCACTGCATATGTACACATGTGTGAAAACATAATGCCCCCGTCCATGGCTGGAGGGGTAACAAACGAACCTGGCATTGTTTTTTAAAGTCTGTGGAGCATTGCAAGATACAGTTCAAACTGTAGCCATGATCCTCCTGTGTGATGCACTGATTGAACTCTCAGACAGTAGCACCATGGGATTCTAATTACTTGTTATCTGACCTGAATATTGCATCTACTCCACTTTTCACTTGAAGTCCCTCTGTTTGTCTGTCTGCCTCTCGCTCTGTCCATCTATGCTGTGTTGATTTGGCACCACATGTCCTCTAATTGAGCCCTGCTTGCTCAGTTGTGGCTGCACTAAACAGCAGATCCTCTTTAAAGCCTGTCTTTGAACCAGTGTAAATGATCAGTGGACAGAGCTGAAAGCCAGGGGTTGATCCAGCAGGGTAACCAGGCTTGCAATTCGCATCAGACAAAGTCACCAAAAAAAAAAACAAAAAAAAAAACGGCGACATCCAATTCAATGCCATGCCTCGCTTTGTAGGGACAGAAAAATCGACACATTTTACAGCTTCAATCGCAACCAAAGCTGTCAAACAGGGTCAGCCCACAACTAGTCATCATCATTACGAGATGACAACTCTCTCTGTGCAAATCACACTCCTGTCATCTGCTAGCTGGTGTGACATTTTCAGCCTCACCCTCATCTGTGTCTCGGAGTGCTATAAATGTGACCGTTGGCAGTTAAATAAGACGGTGTTGAGGATACAGTAAACACCTCCATGAAACTGTGGTCTGACCTTTGCCTGTGAAGTCTGGAAGGCTCTGTGGGTGCGTTCCTACCAAATCTGAGTTAATCTCAGCAGTGGGAAAGACTTTCTTCAATACTTACTCTCTGGCTGAAAGGAAAAAAAAGGTTTGAAGGCTGTGCAGTTTACGAGATTGCATCAGCATACAGTTGCTAAGTGACGGGATATCGAACCCTGTAGAGAGGTAGAAAACAGAATTTTTTTTTTCCAATCTAAAATGCATTCATTTCAACATCTCTAGAATAACTTTTTTCTGAACAAAAAAACCCACTTTACAATAAAATGCTTTTGTAATTAACCATTTTTTAATGAGATTAATGAGGATTAACATACAACACTAATATATGTTAATGTTGTTTAATCTATGCAACCTCAATGATGCACTGGAGGTTCCATCATTAAGTCTGCATGTTCCCATGTGACGCTCAAAGCCTTAGACCCTCAGCTCAATCTGTTAAAGACTGACTTATTGCAGATGATTTGCAGGTCAAAAAACTAAAGTTAAAACCAGGTTCAATTTGGATAAAAGAGAGATGTAGGTCACATATAACCATATTTAACGACATATTTCATGTTAAGGAGGTTTAACTGTATGTTGAAATACAGTTCATGAACTAAAACAATAGTTCTATGCATGGCTGAGTTTTCTACACTAGTTGGCACCGCAAGTTTCAGTATCGAGACTGAAATCATATCTTTCTATGACAAATGTAATACAAACATGTTTTTCCACAAAACTATTTTCTTCATTTTGGAGCTGTACTAATGAATATTTCTCAATTTTTAATGGAATAAAAGACCACATTCAATGTTGAAGGTGTTGCTTGTAGTGAAAAAACAAAAACAATTAACAAACAGACAATTATCCCATGACTCTGCAGTTCCTTTCAGCACAATGGAGCATTACTGCTGCTTATTCCTTTGGATTTTCACGACCCGTAACTGTTATGGTTCACTCTCACCACTCTGACCAACCCATATTCGGGGAAAAAAAAAAAAAAAAATGCTGTTAATCAAACCATACAATACCTGTACAACACCCAATAGCAGACAGAAAAAAGGATTTAGTAGCTAAAAAGCCAGATACTGTTTCGTGCCAGTTGGTAGGGACCAAAACACAGCTAAAAGCAGAGAGTGTATAGGACTTAAATTTGTCATGTGGCCAGAAATGATCCAAATCAATGCTAATGTTGCTCTGTGTTTGCTGAATGTATACATACATGTCAGTGTTGTGTTTGCGTATGTGGCAAGTTTAATAAAAGAAGTTCTCAAATGGTAAATTTAGTCTAAACACATAAGCATACACACAAAAAAACAAAAATTGGCAAAATTGTGTTATTTAAACCAGGAACTGTGCGAATAAGTAGGTGAAAGATCTCACCGGACATTTGGTACCAATACTTGCTGGTTGACAGTTATCCATACTAGGCACTTTGTATACATCTCAGGTTTTTCTGGTTGAAACTTTTCAGGTTTCAACCAAATTCAGTAAAGTTTTGACCTTGTTCAGGTGTTCCACAGTTCATTCTTGACCTTGGAAACAGCAGTTGATGAACAATCTCAATTCAAAAATCAACTTACATCAAAGGTTTGAACATCTACATCTACAGTTCCATGACAAGTGACTTCTGAGAAAATTGCTGATGAAGAAAGAGCGACAGAGTCAAGGCAGCAAGTGGACCTTTGGTTCAAATCATTCTACCAATTGTTTATATGTCTATTGCTGGTAAATCACACACGAAAATCAGTGCTTACTGTGAAATTCTTGAGACACACATTTCAATGTTAACAGAATAATAACATAGTTTTCTTAATAAACTGCAAAAGCTATAAATTGAATTCTGAATTGCATTGAGCAATGTGGGGGGAAAAGGCTGTTAAAGAGATTTAAAAGAAAATAATGGAAACATGGGGGTTCAATTGGTTAAACCCAAACTTAAGTTGCTCTCATTGAATTCATGCTGCGCTCCGTAAGACGGCGACTCAGCCTCAGTCAGCCGACGGGGACACAGAGACACGAGACACAAATCAGCCTGAAAGTCGGACTTATTAATTACCTTTTAATGCATGAACATTGGCGTTGTGCAAATGGTGCCAGACAAAAGAACTTTCAGTAAATCCTTTGTCCTTGGGAGGCGCTCAACCTTTTTGAGTGATTGGATGAGCATTAATTATTCAGCATTAGGTCCGAACAAACAGCACGTCTGTTACAGCTCGCATAAGGTTGGAGGCTCACACCAGGGCCCCTCCTGGCGGTCGATGGACAGTGAGACAGATGGAACACACCTTTAGCATGCATGACATCATATCCATATATGCATGACACATAGCTCTTATCTAACCCATTCCTAAGTGCACTTCTGACTCTGAAGCGTCTCTCTCTACTGTATAATCCAGTATCTGGCAGGGTGTTCTCCTGCTGAGATGGTCATCAGGGAACAAGACCTGTCTCCTTCTCTTTGATCCGTTGCAGTTTCAGAAGCAGGCTTCGCAGTCTTAACTCACGGTGACATCAATTTCGTTTGCAAATTGAGCAATAAAGCTCGTCCAATTAGGCGAACACTGAGTCGTACCACCACCGTGTCTTTCATTTTGAGGTAAATGTCACACTGAGTCTTCACTCACATATTTCCACATACAAACATTTTAACACTCAACATGATCTGAAGCCTAACCAGCTGCTGTTTAGCTTTTTTTCTTTTCCAAGGTGTGCACGTGTAGAAACCCAGCCTAGATAATAAAGGAGGAAGGTGGGTGGGAGTGAGTTAACAAGTGCATTACTCATATCAGATGCTCTGTTGAAGTAACACCTGTAGAAACCTGTAAAAAACGAGACAAAGGGGAGCACTGCCATCATGGAAAAATCATACATGCATTCATGCTTCAAAATGCTTCATTCATCATCAAATGCATATCATGCCAACTGGTGTCCAAAGTCGTCACAAATTTACAAAACTGAGCTTTCTGAATGCAGAAAGCCTTTTTTCCTGCCTATTCCATCAAGGACGAAGAGATCTCCAGATCTCCATAGCAATGATTACCCACAATCCTTTACTCTTTTATCCTTGAAGGTGCCTGTAACATCATCCCTCCCGCTTCTCTCACTGTTTCAATACTGTTAAACTGAAGAAAACACACTGATTTGTGTAATTACGACCAAAGACTTGGGCAAAGATTTTGAGACAAAAACTTTAAAAAGACAGACAGCAAGCAAAGGTGATAAAACACCTTCATAGAACATTATTCTTTCTTAAAATGGATTTCTAATTGCCCTGTGAATATTCTACAACTACTTCAAGATTTAAAAAGCCACATAAAGGGAAAGAATCCGTCATAGAGACAGAGTCTAAAGTCTCAGAGTAACGCCATCATCATGTATGCCAAATCTGGCACTTTAATCTACTGCGTAATAATTTAAAGGTTCCTTTGAAAGAGAGAGAGAGAGAGAGAGAGAGACAGTGAACATGTTCTTTGTTTCAAGTGTGTGTGTGTGTGTGTGTGTGTGTGTGTGTGTGTGTGTGTGTGTGTGTGAGGGAGTGACAGACAGAGAGAGCAAGGCCTGATGGGATGCTGTATATAGCTAACAACTGGGAGGCAACGGGTCCAATCATGCATACTGAACAAGTCTCCTTCATTAACTATCCAACAGGCCTCTTTCTTTCTCCTTTGTATGCACACAAAGACACTTTCCTGCACTTTATCATTTTTATTGGTGGTGGATGCTCACTGTATCGTCATACGAATTAATATCTGCTATGGTCTTTATCGTGAATTAATAAAGTACAATAGCGATGAAACTGCATTAGAAAACGCTCACAAAAGTTAGCACGAACAAAAATGTGACTGTGACTGGCTGGCTCTGTGACTGGCTAAACCAAGTAGCAACCACTATAACTGAGTCAACATGTGACTTCAAGGTT
Organism: Chaetodon trifasciatus; assembly: GCA_037975065.1. Lineage (NCBI taxonomy): Eukaryota > Metazoa > Chordata > Actinopteri > Chaetodontiformes > Chaetodontidae > Chaetodon > Chaetodon trifasciatus. Next base: position 4,047,989 of record JBBMOE010000028.1, on the reverse strand, counting down.
AAAGTATCTGTAGTTTGCTGAGATGCCCAGAACGTGGCAACATCAAAGTCTGTTAGCGCAAGATGATCAGACAGGTTGCAAACAAGCTAACAGCTAACCTTAACCTCTACAAAAATAACCATCAATGCAAATGCAAGGTGGGCACACAATTACATTAAGAGCCAAATCAATTTACTGAGAGTCAAATCTGAACAGAAAGTCAACCTGAAGGCTGTTTATGACAGTTTTGGTAATAATGTTAGCATTTGGCTTCATTAGCTCCTGGGGGACTGTATTCTGTACTTGCCACAAGTGACCAAAGTGACCCATTTTAGAATAATGGCACATTAAGTTTCCCTTCATTTTCTAAAATTCTCTTGAATCAGACTGACTCATCTAATAGAATTGGATCACAATGTAGTGCAATGGTAGCACAAGAAGAAGGAGTCATAAAGTTAGTGAAGGGACATTAGTTACACAGAAATATCTAACAAACATTAGCTAATATTAGCATCTTAATCATACTAGACCAAGTACGGCTGTAACATCAAAACCCCTGAATACTGAACTGAACAAGGGTGCTTTTCACTGCTAATCAATTCTACTTTTAATTTGTAAGAGGAAGATTTTATTATTTCTTCTTAATGCCAGTCTTGCTTTAATAGCCATTAACTACTAACTCCAAAAATACTGTATCTACCTCACTGTGTAATTATGATCTCAGTGGTTAATTTAATATCTCGTGTGTCTAATGTGTTCGCTGGATAATCATTCTTTCATTAAGGAAATATACACAACAGAACAGAAGTATGATTTGCCAAATGTTTGCATGATTGACAGGTGTTTCAGCCTCTTACAGTCAGCCATGGTGGTTGCTGTGTACTTGCACTACTTCAGTTCCTCACGGGCTTCCTCCCTTATGACCACGATTGGCTTTTGTAGCTATAGTAACTTCCAAGTGCACCCATACAGAAAATTCAAACTTCTCTTCATACATGTACAGATGACATAACAGATGTTACATGTACATTTTGATACAGTCAGTGTGCTTAAGAAACTAACCAAAGAGACCCAAGTGCACTATCAGTGAACACGACGTCACAGACAGCACGTTGCACAACTGACAGGTGATAAATGCAAACACCGCAGTGATGCGTGCTTAGCAACAAATACATCACCTAATGCTGAAAAAAGAAGCATCTCATCATCTCACACCTTCAACAGAACCAAAGCTGTGGAAAGTCTTCCACATACTAAACTCTCTCCTAATTACCATTGCCATAGCCCTCCACACTACTCTGTACACTGAGCTATTATAGTCAACCAAAGCAGCACAGGATGATGATTGGCGGGGCAGATTAACGTGACTGGCAGCGGCTACAAACATGCCCAGCGGCGTGCCGTCACCGCCCACGCTCAGGCAGCCATTTGCCCTGCTCTCCTACCCAGCGTCAGGTCTGCTGCTGTTTACACGTCAGAATCTATTTACTCAGTGAGGCCTTGCCGTCTGTTTGCAGCGAATCAGTCGCATTTCCTGGCCTCCTACAACCTCAGACTCTGCACAATATGATTCAACAGGGCTATCAGATGAGGCAGGCAGGCCTCTTGTGCACCTGTAGCTCCGAACACGCAGGGACAAAAAGTAAAGATGCTACAGCACCGCACCGTGTGTCACCTCTGACAGCAATAAGGAAGCAATTAAAGAGACATGCACACATGGATCAGTTGTGTTAGTGACGCTCCAACACCCCTTTTTTTGCATCACTGCCTCAAAACTAACAAGCTAGCATGTAAGGTGTTACTGAGCAATAAGGGTTCATGGTCGAGCAGGTTTCTGAAATCAATCAGTTTCACAGACCGGACAGATCTGAATGAAAACAGGCTGTGGTGATGAGTGACGATGTTGCCATGACAACAGGCAGGCTGAGCATGCAGCCTGGCTTTGGTATCTTCAGGCGTGCGGCAGGCGGCACCCAGACGCTTTGGGTTTTTAACCTCTTTAGTGGAAGAAAGCAAGCTGCAGTCTCAGATGGGATCATGGGAGAATGGGGGGATGCGTGGGTGAGGGTGAGGTGTATGGGGGGGGGGGGGACAACTACAAAGTCAGGCATAAGCTAAACCTCTGCCTCAGAGCTCAGACATGGGAAATGAAAGAGGTGGTGGGTGTTTTGTTTGTTACCATCCCAATCCGGCAATGGCCAACTACAGAGATATATGAGAGGGACAAACAAACAGATTAACACATAGTAGAACACATACACCTCCACACACACACCCACACACAGAAAAAAACAGCTATATATTCTCAACACAATTATAAACATACAGGAAAATCAAGCAGAAACACTCACTCGTTCTTTCTCACACAGACAAGTGAACAAACCGACAACCGCTGTTAAAACACACTGCATGCAGATTAAAGAGGCAGCATTGAGAGTGAAGAGAGAACAGGATGGCTACAACAATAGAAACAGCGTGGGGAGCCAGAGAAACACGCCTGCTACCGCTGACTGCTGGCACATGAACACTCATAGATGAGTTAGTTAAAGGGACAGATGAGACTTTTGGGTTTTTCAGTAAACCTGGAGAAACCAGCTCATGAAAGGCTTTTTGACAGCCACAGACAGCTGATCTCACGTCAGTTATTATGCTGTTAACGAAGCTGCTGTTTAAGGAGAATTGTCATATTAGTTAGTATATACTGTAATTACTGGAAACAAATGAGACCATGATGATGAGCACTGCTGCTCTGTCATGCTACTGCCTCCCAAAATGAAGACATTTCCCAAAAGAGGGTATTTTTGCTTGCCCTCCTCGCCTGACAATGCACTTCCTGTGTTTAACTGAAGAGTAGATTAAAAGCTGTTAACTTGTAAAAAATATTTTTGCAATATGCTTTCACTAAACCAACCATTAGCTAGCAGTAGAAAGTCTGACAGCTTATAATTAGATACTCTTTTTTCAGTAATACAAAGATTTGGGTTATCAGAATTTGCATGAAGGCACTGTAATTTACATTCTCCTTGACGGGCCGTCGCATTTAACACATGATGTGATCCGTTTCTCTTAAATGTATCCTGTGGAGTTTTGGACCCCTCTAATGCTATGGAGCACTTGAGTGGGTTGACATTTTGTTTGTCTCGTGTATGCATCCAAGGACGCTTGTGCAAGTGTACACTGGTGACGTGATTCACAATCCAGCCAATGGTTTCACACTATTCCACTGATCGACAGGTGGCTGGAATGTTCAAAGGGTTGCAGCATGTGTCAGCAAAGGCAGAGAAAAAGACTGCTTTCCTGTCAACATGGATGTAAACAATGTATGATTCAAACTTTGAAGAAAAATCAGTGTTTATGAGGAAGGAAATGCAAAAATCGAGATGTCTGTTAGACCTGGAAGAGACACATAACATGTACTGCTGAGCAGCTGTAACAAATGATTCAGTGATATCAACCATTTCCTGATGAAGTATTATATATAGTAGAGAATAATCCACCTAAAGAGAGTTCACACTATTTTTGTATTGCAGAATGAAGTTGGCCTACTTTAATTTAGACTAACACAAACCTTTGCAATGTCTTAAGCACATGTAATAGGTATGATATGATTCAGAGCCTTTTCTGCAAATGGTGACTGTTACATGACGATCAATGTTCAGCTGTGCATGATCCACCCATCCACCTTTTTATTCACCACCACACGAAGTTTAATGTCAGTTCTGCTGTTAAAGAGCACTTTACAGTTAATGCGGTTGCCTCTGTAGTGTCAGGGTCAAAGGTGAACTGTGTAAGAGGGCTGCGATTTCCATTGGCATGGGTTACCAGGCTGAAATCACACCTTTCATTTCCACGGAGGATAATTCCACATTAGTCTCTCCTAACGCCTTGTCAGGGGGCGGATTAGTGTCCCAGAGGGCCTTCTTTTAGACACACACAGAGACACACGCTTGCTTTCACACTACACATCACCTCTCTTTTTCTCACACACAAACACTGAGCCTTTTTCTATGTAAGGGACTTGTATTAAAAGGTTAAGATGGCCTTTAATAAAAGAGGAAACATTCAGGCATCACGGAGGAGAAGCATCTCTCTGCATGCTGCCGCCGTGCCACCAAACTGAGTCCTAATATGGCTGCAGGTGGAGCATCATCGCCAGCAGGCAACATGGTTCACATGCAGGCAAAAGAGGTTTGAAGGCACTTCTAGAAACAGATGCTTCTATGTGGTACTGGTGGCAGGGAAATGTGGCGTGACTTCATTTCTGTGTGTGCATACTGGGTGAGTGTTGGTGCAGGGAGACAGATGAATGCGTGCTGTAAACACAAGCATTCAGCTCCATCAACTCCCTTCTGCCAGTGAACCATCGCTGAAACTAACTCAATATTTACCCCTGGTAAGTCCCTGCTAGTTCCTCTGTCAGCAGAGTAATCGCCAAAAAACACTTCCAAGAAATGACCAATGAAATTTGGTCAAGAGAACGAGGAACAGCAGACTGACAGGATTTTGTGGCCGTCGACAGTTTCCCTTTAAGAAGGAACTATTTTAAGCCATGCTTGTAAAGGAACTGTCATGTAATGTTAAAGTAACCTCAAATTGAGCTTTGGTGTAATGTGGTTTGAATATGATGCATTTTCTAATTGTTAAGTACAAAACCTGGATCAGCATTTCTTTCACACAGAAAGACAAATCCCTGCCCTCATCCTTGCTCAAAGTTTGTTGATGGATTGTGAGAGGAGTACAAGTGATATGGGACAAGGTCAATGCCAATACCACCTTCACCACACACACACACACACACACACACACACACACACACACACACACACACACACACACACACACACACACACACCCTTCTCTTTTGCCTCTGGAATTGGCCGACAGACAAAACAAATACTGATTGGATCAACAGGCCAAACTGATCACTGATGACTCCTCACAAGAATTCTGGGAAAACTGTAACTCCAGGACAAACATCCATTCAGTAATTATCAGATTCATATCTCAAAATGGAATTTTTCCTGAAAAAACACTAAATCTGCATGACATCTTTAACAAAGCGGATAGGTCAATTGTTAATTCAATTCTTCCTAAAATATGTCATATATGTTGATGTGTTGATTCCCATAAAATATATGCTGTACAATGGAGTCACCATCTCTCTAACAATTCTTCGCTTCCTCATCCAAATCTCTTATAAAAGTCCATGCAGTCCTGTTCAAACAGCTACCCGTAGACAATGAAGAGGAGGAATGATGTAACCACAGCAGAAATGAAACCAATGCTGTTTCTGTTGCTAAATTACATTATGCTCTCCTTGTTGTGGCATAAAAAAAGGTCTACACGTATTTAACAGTTGAGAAACAGAGTTTGGTCTGACAAGAGGTTTGTTCCTTCTTTATCAAAGAGAGGTAATGATACTGGTCTGATACAGGAGAATTTCTACTTCCACTGTATGTAGCACTAACACAGGACAAATGCATGTATGGAATAGTACTTTGTGGTAGCAGCTGAGAGACAAATAAAGGATTAAAAATACCTGATAATTTATACTGCTATTCTTTGATTGTGAATCAAACAAAAAACCTTTTTCTCCAGGACTGTTTTTGCCAGGTCAAATGTCTTGGAAACAGCATTCACCATGGCCATTCATAGCTTAATAACCAATTTCACAAAGCAGTTCGAGGCTAGATCCTTTCAAAGGAAAGGCCGAAGGAAAGACTGCCATGAAATGCAAGTTAGACTTAACATAATGGACGAACATCAGCTATCAGGAAGAATTAAGCTCATAAGAAGATAATCTTACCCTAAAGTCTCAGGTGTGATAGATTAAAAGCTTGCAGTGAAAACTTTTCCAGGCTTTTGTGTGATTTAGGATGCTTTCAGACTGTCGGGAGCATTTTGGCAAAACTACACAAAGAGCTGCGTTGGTGGAAGCTGCTACAGGGTACAGGTGGTCAAACATTAGATCGGAACAGTTCTGGGAAGGATCATCACAGCAACAATCAGTTTCTCCTAAACAGTATATTAGGACAACGCTAAGGGACACAATGCACCTTATTCTAACTGGTGTTTGCACATATTTATCACAGCTTGTTGCTGAATGCTTTGGTTAAAGTAAAGCTAGGCTAAAGTCTGTTTGCTGTGCAACACTGCTTTAATTCAATAAAACCTTGTTCTGGCATTTTTTGCTGCAGTGTCACTGTTGATTGGACGTGACCAGAGTTGGGAGTTTTAGCATCCTATGAGGATTTAAAGGAATAACTCAACATTTTAGGAAATTCTCTTATTCACTATGGCCACCCATAGAAACAGCTAGCCTAGCTCTGTCCAAAAGTATCAAAATCAACCAACCAGCACCTCTGCAGCTCGCTAATTAACACCTTATATCCCATTTGTTCAATCATTACAAAAACCAAAGTGCAAAAATGACATTGTTTGCTGTGGTTTTATGGGTTGTTGCTAAGCTAAGCTAACTGTCTCCTGGTTGTAGCTTCATGTTTAGCAGACGGCCATGAGTGGTACTGATTTTTGATTTAACTCTTAGCAAGAAATAAGTGTATTAACCAAAATGAAGAACTACTCCTTTAAATGCTGTTTTGTAGGCTTCAGAGGCTGCAAATACAAAATACTTTTTTTGTTTTTTTAGATGATATTGGCAAATTGAAATATATAAAAAATATCACTGAACACAAAATATCACCTTCCAGATCATCAAGTGAAATTTTAATTCCCAAACACTACTGTGAGGGTGTATTGGCCCTCAAAAGAAAAGACTCCATTTAATCATTAATCAATCATAAAGTGTACAGCAGAGAGCCACTGCAGCACTGCTCTCTTTCAGGCAGTATCACCTCTGGCCACACCCCAATCAATGATGTCACAGCTGCTTCTCTGCCATTGACGGCGGATATAAAACATGAGCAAGAGCCTTCATCCTACTTAGTGTTTAATTATATCACAAAAAAAACCCTCATCAGTCAAACTAATTAAACATTTTAGCTTCAACACTTGTGTATTCGTTTGCATCACCAGCTACAATGACATGCTGTCTGTGACATCATGAAGGCATTAGTGAGGCTGCCTTGCATTAATTTCCATTCACACAACATGACATCACAGGCAGCAGTCATTCACTCCTGTGACACATCCGTCTGCCAGTGAGGGATCAATTTGCTGTCCATTATGCAGAATTCACCTGCAGCCTAAGGCGAGCTTAGCAGAGCCCCTCTCCGTCACTGACAGTGGGGATCGAAAATGAAAGGTGACTCGACTTTACAGACTGCCGCTTTGATATGCTGATGTGAAGTCCATTCAACACGCTGCATTTGTACTACTCCAAATCATCTGATGAACAGCTCAAAACTTGTTATTTGTCACACACTTTACAGGTGTGTAAAAAAACATGGTGATGATCAAAAAGGAATGACAAAGTGTACATCTCTCCTATTCGCAGCACTGCACTCCTTTTGGAAAAGATAAAATCTCACACATTTCTTTAGTGTTTATCAGAAATTGAAGATTTCTGGGATGCAGATTGGAACAGAAAGGAACGAATGTGATCTAAATGCTTAATTAACACATGTTCTGAGTGTTGAAATGACATTTCTAGAACTGTAACCCAATAAACAAAATCTTTCAACAGGAACAATGGAGTAACACAGATAAAGTAAACAGCATCAGAGTGCAACAAATGTAGGCTATAGCTTGTGTTTGGCACAGGCCTATACACCTAAAATACACTGCAGCTAGGAATATCCATCCTGACCGTGTTAACACCTTGTTTGCTTATGACAAGTGGAAAAAATCATCTGTATTTTGGAAGTGATAATTGCACCTGTTCCCAACTCAGGCTCAAGAATAAGTGCCACTATCTTGAAATGAGTCAAAATGAAGCAATTACTTCATTAGAGAAATAAAATAGGTCAATAACCAAAAAAGAAAAGGTTGAAGGGAAATCATCTAACACCACTGCAAGACATGTCACATCTCAGAGGAAATAAGTTTTTGAGACTTTATACCAACTTTTCCATGACTTTCTCTGGTCTTTCTGGGAGATTTTTGGTTAAAATGGCTTGTTTAAATGGGGATTTTATAGCGTGTTTCTGTGAATGAAAAGAAGGTGGGTGGTGAGGTGTGAAGTGGGGCTTATTGTTTATGTTTGGAGAGCCCCAGATGCAGATGCGCCCTTACCCTCGCCGCCCTGGAGGAGTAGGGATCCTCGAATAGATTCCAGATCACCGGCTGCCACTTCCTCCACAGGCTGACGTTGCCGTCAGCAGCCACATCCTCAATGCCGAGCCGCTTCCCTATCTCGTCGTCCTCGTCTCCGTTGTCCACGTTGAGCTCGAAGACGTCCAGAGCCTCCTCCGCGTCCCGGTGCTGCCGGTATGTCATCCAGCAGCAGGGCTCCACGTCCGTCTCATCGATGCCCCAGAAGGAGAGCTCCTCCTCGAACAGCGGTCCGCACACATCCGCCGGGCAGTGGAGTTTCCCGGTGCGGTAGTAGTTGAGCACGTAGGCGAAGACACCCGGGTGGCGGTCGAAGAAGTACTCGTTTGTCCGCGCGTTGTACTCGATGAAGCCGGGGACTTGTTGCAGCTGATCCAGCACGGAGTCGATGTCCGAGTCGGAGGCTAGCAGGGCCAGTCGCGTCCCCGGCAGGGTCTTCAGGGTGGTTTTGTAGGTTTCGTGCCTGGTGCCCCCGACGTTGAGGATTATCCTCTCGTTGTCGTCAAACTTGCCCATCGCTCTGTATCAGACATGACTTGATGGAAAGCGGGGGAAGTTGGCGAGTGCAGTCCGGAGGTAGCGGCGAGCCCGACGCGCACACACCCACAGTCCTGTTCAAAAAAGCTCCAGGATTTTGGCCGTGGTGCGCAGCATCTCCGATTTCACTCATCCGACGCTTTCGTGGCTATTTAGGGGGCTGAGGAGGATGTCCATAATTTGTTTAGGAAGGTTTCGGGGAGGCGGAGGTCGTCGATTTGTAGCGCACAATCCCTTCAGACAGTCAGCGCTCGGAGTGTTGAATGATCTCAACCGGTGGCTCCAAACAGACTGCGCTGCTGCTGCTGCCGTTGCGCGTCTCCGGCGTCCCTGCCCTCTCCAAGACGCACAGCCGCTCGTCAGCGTCGGACTCGTTACTCCAAAATATGTAACGTTCCTTTCAAACAAGTAATGTCGCTTCTATACTCATCACTCCACGGGGAAAGCCAACCCATTACAAGTCTTTTCAGTTACACTCCATTGTCGTTGTCGTTGCTTTACACAAACAGAAGTTGGCTTTCAGGGAAATGAATCAGCGCTCATCTCCGGTGCTGCTGTCACGGTCATAGCTCGACTAAACGAGCAACAGAGGAGACAGAAGCATCCCGAGACAGTCAATTTGCTCCTTTTATGCTGCTTTAGTTAACTGCAACAACCAATCAGGAAAGTGATTTTGAGAGCTGAGAAATGATAGGACTGAAAACGATGTTAATTTTAATCGGAGCAGTTAATTTAATTATGAAGAACTAACTCTCAGCTGACTTAGAAATAATTAAAGGCGGGGATACCAAAAGCTGCTTTTTATTGTGATTTAAGCTTTTCATCCTTCAGCAGGTCATATTAAGAAGACTAGCTCGCAGCATCCTTTATCTGTTTTTCATCCTTAAATTGTTCCAGTGGGTCTGATTTCTGCCTTGCATTACAGGTTCAATTCATCAATATATTCTCATCTGAATATGGGATTTCACTTATATGTATATTCACGAAGAGAGGAAGTTATTCCTCTGAGTGTCACAGAATGAGGGAGCAGCACTGCCTTGTGTTTTGTCTTCCACCTCCTTCCACATGTGTGTATAAATAATGCGCATACATGGCTAAGACTGAGGTTGTGTCGTCTGCTGTACCTGCTGAATTGGTCTTGAAGTCCTTTAAATCCCTGACACCATGGTCATGTGACATATGACCCCCTGATTGTAGGGGTAGAGCTGAAACTGGCTGATTTATCCATCAGTCTGTCAACAGAAAATTAATCTGCAATTATTCTGACACTCATCTTTAAGGTCATTTTTCGAGTCAAAATGAATATATGTCAGCTCTGGCTTTGGAAAATTGTGATGGCCTCTTTTTTTGTTTGTTTGTTGTACAAATTCCTGCCATTTTATGGACATTGATTAATTGATTAAGGGTGAAAATAAATGACAGATTAAATGAGAAACTAATCATTAGTTGCAGTCACAGTTTAAAGTGTTAACACAAATATTATTAGTTTATAAATATATAAGTAACATACAAGTGTTATTATTACAAGGGGTAGAGGTAAACATAACAATATTAGTGATAGTAATATTAAAAATTAGTATTCGAGAGGCAGTAATAGTAGTTTGGATCCGCTCTTTGAAGTAGGTCCTTTACAAACAACAATGCATGTTTGAACAAACATCAAATCTTACAAAGTCAACAAAACCAAGAGCTTAATCCTAAACGAAGAGGAGATTGGGGTGGTGGAGGGAGCTGCTGTGCCTCCTGTCAAATGGCATTGCATGAAGGTACCAGCAGAGTAGAAGTGAAAAGTGTCAGGTTACAAAGGCCATGCTGTACACCTGCATGAATATGATTTAATGATACAAGTCAGCTGGTAGCCAAGCAGGTGAAGAATGAATCACTGATGGTGAAGCATGAAGGAAGCAGCTGATGCAAGTCAGATTTCAGTGCTCTGACTGAACTACTGCAACGCTCCATTAATAATAATGCTCGTAGAATTAATGGTATCAGAGGCCGTATCAGTAGTCAGGCTGACAATAGAGGTAGGCTGTAGTATAATAGCAGCACTCGTTATAGTAGATGCACACAGGGCTGCAGTAACCTGCTAGGAAGCCCAAGGACAAAGATTAGCTCTGGTCCCACCCACCACAAACATGTGACCCCAACAAACACACTCAACATGCACTCTAATGCATTGGTGGAGCAAACAACAACAGTCCTCAAGGGGGCGATATAGAGCTAATCCAAATGTTTCTGCCACAAAAGTATTAAACAAACAAGTCATCTGTGGAGGACACAAATTATCACAATATGACGATGCATGCAAATAAGTTCATCTAGAGCTTCATCAGGCTGGTCAGCCACGGTTATTTGGATTGGAAGTGAACGCGAACAGATGCCAAGCTATAGTGCCCCCTTGCTGCCACTCTCAGACAGCAGCTTATGCTTGCCTTGAATTAAGATTTTGAGCTGATGCTCAGCGTCTGTGTTCTCATACTTATGTGGACCATGTCTGTGCTCTTAGTCCGTTTGCAGGTTCACAAGCCTCTTGACAAATCATGCATGTGTTGGTTCAGGGCTTAATTCTGTTTATCCTCCCAACAGATAAATAAACCTTGATACAAGTTAGGAAATGTGTGAGAGAGAGAAACGCAGGTTTTGTGGATGAGAGCAGAGAGGCAGTTGTCTACCATAACATACGAGAAGGAAAGAGTGACATCTTTAGGGAATCTAAGCACAGCTCAATCAACGAGGAGACGCAGCAGGCAGCACGCCTATAATTACATGCATCATTATTCCCTGATGTAAGGCTGCTTTGTAAAACTGCAACCTCTGAGTAACCTAATTACTCATTACTTGTTTTGACCAAATCTGCTGAGAGAGAGATCTATTTGTGGTTACAAAGTCTGGGTTTTAAAATGGAAATCAGAAATGAACTAAGTTTCTTGGTATTAGCTACACTGATATATTTTAGTCCAAATTTGAATGGCTCCTCAGCATTTCACACTGAATTCATTAGGTTTAAACAAGCAGAGGGAACTGGTCTCCAGTCCCAACTGGTATAAGTTAATTAATTTGTCCATCTATTAATTGCCTCACACTGTAGTGACAGATACAGAGGAAATTTCCATTTAGTGACAGCTGTTCACTCTTGTTGCTAACATAGTAATCTGACTGTGGATGCAGCGATGCGAGATCCACCTCGTGCCTTTAAGAGATGAGTAGCCACAAATCTGGTGACTTCTTCCAACAACACTATGTGTTGAGTCCTTGTGATTAGCGATGATCAGAGCAGTAAAGCCCTGAACACAAATTAAAGAGTGTATATTGATATGGAAGTTAAAATGTGGGTAGGCCTTAGGGTCTACTTAGTCAGGTTCCATTAAACTGCAGTAAAACATCGTGGAAACCTGCAACAACTGCTGTGGCTCCATCCAAGCTTCATCTGATCAGCAGCAGTCTTGTATCAAGCTGTAAGGCTGACACCTCTCAGACCATGGTGATGTAGCACTTGCTTGATTTCAATCTAATGCATGCAGTCAAACAAGGTCTAGTTATCAACTGTGCGAAATCATAATCACAGGACTTGAAGAGGCAATCTCATAAAGCTAATTGATTTTTTTTACTCACTGGATTTTGTCTTACAAAACAAAATGTATAAAATAACATAAACTTTGTTTTTGTATGTGACAAAGTATATTTATCAATCAATCTGTCACCAGTAACAAATGGTTTAAGAAATCACTGAATTGCCAAAAGCCCATGACGTACAATAAATGCCCCTTACAGGTGTATGGAAACATCTAACATGAACAAGGACCCGTCCTGCAGCTACCCTGATGTTACACATCAAAACAACATGTTCAGTGCTCTATGTAAATTGCAATTATGGTAAGTGGATTTGGCTTTAACTGTAGTGTACCAAGGAGCGGACAAGTATGATTGCCAATGCAACTGATGGACCTGTTGTAGAGTCCCTTAAGAAATAAACAATTCTACATCAATTACATTTTCAGTGTAGTTTCAGGACAGGATCAACCTTACTGGTATTCTTCCTGATCACCAACAGGTCAATGTAGGTCAAACGTTACCTGAAAAATATCTACTGTGGTGACATTACTCATTTTCCACAATCTGCTGCCTCCCATTTCAATTTAAATTGAACCAGCTGGTGAGTTTTAGAATTGGGGTGTTGAGGCCTTTTAATGTTTTACTAATGAGGCCATTCATCAGAGAAGATGAAGTATTTGGGACTATAGTGGGTCAAGATGGTCCTTGCCTATAAACAGCCATCCTTGCACTGACCGATACAGGAAGCAAATAGGATTCAGAGTCTCTTCTCCCTCCCTATAATATCTTCACTAAAAATAGAGCAGCCAGATTGCTGATCTTTATCGGGAACTGGATAGTAGAAAAAAAGAAAAGTCTATTGGAAAACCAAGGTCCTTGGCCAGTCCATTTTCCCCAAGTAGAGCCACAGGATCGGTCCCAGAGGGGGCTGAAGGCGAGACAGGCAGCCTTGGCTGGTTTCAATTCAGGTTCACAATAGCATCAATCAGAAATGCAAGAATAGGGCATGATGTAATTATGTTCAATGTGTTCTAAGTAGAGGATTTTGTAAAAAGAAAAGCTATCCCCATTGTGTTATTTCAAGCAATATTACACAGGAATAAATGATGCTTGATAAAGGAAAAACCTAATCAAGGCTAAAGTAGAGGACAGGATTCTCCATATTCATTAGAGGAAGCTGGAATTGATACAGAAAATACTAAAGCAATGGGGCAGAAGACACTGCGGTCAGTAGAATAAAGACTATGAGTAAAAGATTGCATCATAGTTTGAATTTCACAGAAATTAATTGGATGATGATGAATACTATTGAAATGTATTCCCTTCACTGAACGACAGAGCAGCGACCTTGTCAGACAGAGGCAGGGAGAGTTTTCTGCCCTTTCAGTCTGAACTTTCTGTACCGTCCTGCAGACTGTCTGCTGGGTTTATATCTGATGAAGCACAATACCTCTGCCTCCCTCCCAGAGGTCTGACAACACAATCCTGCTGACTTTCAAGACACCCAGGAACCAAAAGGACAGTGCTTTGTCTGAAACCTAAAATAAAAACTCCAATACTGAAAGAAAAATTAAAGGCTTAAATGTTGATATCTCATTTCTATGACAGTAAGAGGGTGGCACGCTGGCTACACTAACATTTACCGACATTTCTCCAACAAATTGTAAAAAAAAAAAATTGATCATGCTCAGTCATGACCACTTTCTTTAAAGGGGTACTTCATTGTTCTAGTATGGCATTCCATGAACTGGAAGACTCACAGGAGACAAACAGAACAAAGATGGTCAAAATCAAATCATCCTGAGTTTTAGTCCCAAGAATGGGACAAGCTACAAAAATGCACAATCCTCCATTTCCCAAAATGCCCCTCAATGGCGTCTTTTCTTTGGAGTCTCTCTGCCTGGTAAATGTCCACCTCTTTCAAACGCTCTGCCACGTTTTTGTAACGCAAGCTTTCTTTTCAAAAATCTGTAGAAACTCAACCATTGTAAGAAAACCACGACAACTCCGATAACATCATCAGAGGTAAAATCAGGATGTAGAATCTGTGAACTTTCCCTTTCATTTTTTTAACAACTACGCAATTTGAAAGGTACTTTACAGAGTTTTCTTCCAACAAATTATGTTTACATTCACTGTTTTGTAATTAATGCATTTCCTACCTCAATAATCAGTTTGCAAAGCCAGCTCTTTAAATATTTTGAAATCTGCACCCTGAGTTTTGCCAGTTCAGTGTTTTTAATGTCAACACTAAAATGACAGGAGTAGAAAGATAGTGCTAGCATTTGCAGCATCCCAACACAGCTCTCAAATGGCTGTAGTGACTGAGTGGACAGTAAACAGTGATGCTGATGTGAATGAGATGAAATTACACAGGATTGCATGCAATATTGGTATATCACAGATATGTCAGAGAATTATCAGTATCAGTGCATGTTGCCCAATATGCTGCCCTATGAAATTTTATCGAACGTAATGCAAAATTCATACTCCCTAATATTGGCATCAGACCCAAAAAATCAGGTTTCAGTCAGGCTCTGCTCCATAGAGTCTGACGTTTTATCAATCAAAATTAAACTGCTCTTTGTTCCCCAACCTTTCCATTTATATTATCCTGATTAAGGCAAGATAACCAAGAACATTTGGGGAATAAAGCAAGCAATGAAGTCCATCACAGAGGCAATTACTGCAGTTAACAATTACAGCCAAGTCATCAAAGAGCATGTAAACTGTGTGTATAAGCTTATAAAGCAGCCTTCCCTTTAAACATTTCAGCCCTTCCACATAAAAACACTTTGTAAACACTTTAACACCCTTGAGATTGGGGGGGGGGGGGGTGATTAGAAGTCCAGTGTAGCCCTGAAGGGAGTGGTGAAGGGAATTAGTTTTCTCTTCTTCTCTTTATTTATTTTTTTAGCAGCTTGTGCAGGCTCTGCCACACACTTCTAGCTCCATTCACAACCATGGAGTACAATAAAAAACACATCATCCTGCTAACCACGGGCCCTTGGATGGAATTAGACGGAAATCCCGGTGGAAGAAAACTGAGCTGATTAAATGTTGCTTTCCTAATTGAGAGAGCCAAGCTAATTTGCGATGAATCCCAGATCTTTTTTTCCTCCACTGCATGAGAGGAAGTCATTAATAAACTCTTTATGTCTAATTATAAGTTATGACAAGAGGGGGTGGTTTACTTCACCGGGATACTTTGGAGAAGTTCTCCAAACTACTTCAATTTTCCTGGAATTAATAAGGAGTGGAGCTTGTACTTCAGTTTGATGTTAATTGCATACTATTTTAATGATTTTCTAGACAATCATTTAACTAACCCATTTTCATATAATGTAAATCAAAAATAAATGTAAACGGAGTATTTAATATTAAGTAGATCTATAC
The DNA here is from genome assembly GCA_037975065.1 of Chaetodon trifasciatus. Taxonomy (NCBI): domain Eukaryota; kingdom Metazoa; phylum Chordata; class Actinopteri; order Chaetodontiformes; family Chaetodontidae; genus Chaetodon; species Chaetodon trifasciatus. Next base: position 4,032,293 of record JBBMOE010000028.1, on the reverse strand, counting down.
AGTATATGTATAACGACGTGCCCTTGCCACCCAGTGCACAGTGCTGGACCTCCCTTACCTGACTGCCTTTGCTGTAGTTGTGTTCCTGTGGCGCCATCTGCAGGATTTACAGGGAACAGCAACAACACTCCAGCTTCCGTCCAGTTCAGGCATCAATCACTCACTCTGCAGCTGACTGTGAAAGTGCAGGTGCAAAGAGGTGTGTGTAACAGTATCTAGGTGGAATATGGTGACAGTTATTCATAAGAATATTGAGAATAGAATCAGACAGCATACATCAGGCCAGATCATTTTCCGATACAGCTACAGAAAGCACCATAACAAATATATTTTAAGGTCCCAACACAGCCATGTTTCACCCTCACAGGTGTTCTCACTTGATTGGTATGTGGTAAACTATCTTATGTGAAAAACGTAAAGACGGGACCCTGAAAATGAAGCAGCATGATATTGATATTATAAATTATAATGATATTATCTTCACCTGTGTCTGTCCTGCTGTGACATGCCAACGTGCTCTGTGGAAACAGACTTCTCATTAGCAGCAGCAGCAGCAGCATTGTAACTGCGCAATTGGCTCCTCAGGTAACGCTTTTTTACTCCAAGGTGCCCCTCAGCCCCAGGGAGCATTGAAACATCACAATTTAACTACCTAACTCTCATGGTGCTGTTTTCGGTCAAAACAAGTAGCCATTATGAGAAAAAAAAAAGTTTTTAAACCGACTGCAAGTTACCTGGACAGATAAGCTAGCGACTAAGCTAGCTAGCTAGCTTGTGAACACATTCGAGCATTTGGAAGCTAACAGCCATGATAACTCCCTTAAAAGTTGGTGGAGAGTGAAACAAAGCTAAAAGGGAATGGAGTACTGGACTTACATGAGTCAGGTGGCCAGAAATACGACTCCCAATGAGCGCTCATGTCGCTCAGTGTCTGCTGAGTATGTAGTCATTTCCAGCATAGCTTTGCTTGTTGCTAACGGTGGAGGCAGAGAAGACTCCCATATTTACAACAAAGGACAGTTGAAAGTCAACTCAACAGTTTCGTCCTGAGTGTCAGAAATACTGTTTATTGATGATATAAGACGATATCCAATAGATATAGGTTTCATTGCCTTGATAGACGGACTTCGGTAATTTTGGGTCATCCACGCTCATGTGGCTTTCAGGCACTTCCGTATTCTAAGGCGCCAACTTGGTCAACTTTTTCCCAGTTGCAATCCTGTTGATGGGTCTGAGGCAGGTATGTTTAGAAAATCCTATAGTTCTTGAACGGAGCATTGAGTTCAGCCTGAGCAGTGGTCTAAAAACTGAAAACGTGTGTGTGTCCACAACTTGGAATTTCTTCATGGTATTATTATACATTTTATGACTTGAAACTTTTCTTTTCAAAATGTTTATAAATATAAAGTAATATGACTTTTCCACCCTTTTGAAAATACAATTTAACAAGAAACACTGGATGGAGAATCTCAGATTTAAATAAACTCATATTGGTTGAAGCTTAATTAACTATCATCTGTTCAAAAGTCATGAGGACCAACAGCATCACTTTTTGAGACATTTTATTGTCGAAGGCGAGCCGAGTTTCCTCACTCAACCGCCACGTGAAACACACAACAGTCAACACAAAAATGTAACTATACATGAAAGGGGGAGAATGACATAAAACAACTCCAAAATAAGTTAAGGCAAAGATTTGTGGTTTCCAAGATGTGGCAATACATTTTATATGGAACAACTGTCATAACTCCGGAAAACAATGAAAATATGAATCTGACCCAAACATCTTTCTACTGACTAACCAGGAACCAATTTGTGAAGAATTCATGCCTTGATCTTATATCATTCTACAATAAGTGCTATACTACTGGCCCATCTTGTTTTGGCAAAATAATAGTTACTACTGTTTTAATGTGGTTTTTACCAAACTTTTAGCACATTTCATCACATCAACATTTGGGCTACTGTTATACACTGCAAACTTAATTGTAATGGCTGTGACCTCACCGTGCAGTGCTAATCAGTAACAAACAGGGACATATGATGTAAAATGATCATACACACTAAGATCAATAACTAACTCTGGTGCTGTTGTAGCTGCAGGCATAAATACACTGTTGGCCATTAATTGACATCAGTACAAATTATAACAAGATTTCTTTTCATTGTTAAAAACTTAAATTAATTAACTGTATATGGAGATTTTGAGTCAGAGCACCCTGACAGTCGCCTGATGGATGGTACCTACCGGACAACACAGAAACAACCTGAAAGCCTCCTCACAGTGACCTCTCACAATCAAAAAAATATTGAAATATAAGGCAAAGTCATAACTGATTCCTTTCTACCACACTGGTATCAAACAAACATATAAACATGCAAAATAAGGCTGGTTTAAAAAGGAAAGAGAAGAGTAAAAAGTAGAGAAACTGAATGTGAGTTCATGTGGTTCTGGTTGATCAAATGATTGTCATTTTCCTCTCCAGTAAGGAAAACATGCGCTCACAATGTGCAGTCAAAACAACAAAAAAAATCCTAAAAAAAAAAAACATGCAGTTATGTTTTTGATGTACAGACAACATGAACAAATCCACAGTGACATTTTGCAGTCTGAGCACATTCAACACATCCAGCAGCATTAGTGTCAATCCCTTTATGATCAAAATGAATTGGTATATATATTAATGACAGGAAAGCAACATTGTTTTATGGTTTTTGGGATGAAATCATCCATCAACTGCCTCATTGAAGGTGGCAGTAGGGGAAGGTGCAGGGTTAAGATGCAGTGATCATGACATCATAGGCCTTTTTCAGTGCAGACATGTATAACTAATAATATAACAGCAGGACCCCTGAACTGATGCAGTCATGATTGTAACAGTTACATCTGTGTTTGGCAAGCTGTCAATTATGAGAAAGGACTAACAAAAGCAAAGAAGCAGAAACAGGTGACACTGACCACAGCCTTTAATGTAGATTATACTGCTAAAATGTTTGGATTTAGCACTCAAGCAGGCGCAAACCTAGAATTAGTGAAATAAAAAATATATTGAAGTTTCATTCCAAAATCAGGCAAGTTTCAAAAGGTGATATTGTTAAAAATGACTGACAGCAGGAAAGTTAAGGACATTATGGGCTCTATTTTCAAGTCAGCACAAAGACTAAAAACAATTGCTCTACACTACGATGGAAGTTTTCTACATCTGGTCCCTGTGTTCAGCACATCACTCACCTGATTATGTGGTGACTCTATAAAGAGAGGTGACATCAGGACCAGAGCAGGGGTTTTCAGTCTGGCACTGTGGGACATTTTGCCGTCATCAATACACCAAATGAGAGACTATCTGTCGGAAGAAAGCTGCTCATCCCTCCAGTAGAGGGAGAACTGAAGCTGTTCTGGAGGCCCGTGGTGGAACAACACCTTATTAAGAAATGTTGGTTTTTCCATTAAACTGTCACCCATCTATTCAGCTTTAAAAGGAACTTCATCTGATTTTTCCTGCAGAGTTGTAAACCAGCAGATTAGCACAGCTGTTAAAAAGTCATGTGTCTGACTGAGGATCACTTCACCCAACCCTTTTGCACATAACCTCTTTGAGCAATAATAGCAGATGCACTGTGATATGCCCCCACTGACCTCGTGCACATGGCCTTGCAGCGTGTCTGGTCTTTGAGAGTGCAACAGGAAAATAGAGCCCCGTGTGTTCACTGCTTCTTTCCTTGCAGTTATTGTTTCTTATGAATGCAGTATATGTTTTGGATGATTATGTGCGTAGCCTTTTGGGATGAAAGCCTTTCAGACAATAAATATTCATAATAATCTGTCACATTTCTGTACAGGGCAGAAGTCCTGCAGTGAGTTCATTCAGGCCTGTTGCGTCGTCTGAGGCCTGACACTGGCTGCTCCCCTCCAACCTCCTCAATGTTTGTCTCATATGACTCCTCTAGAGAGGGCAGCTCAGAGTCCTCCAATCCTTCTTCCTCCTCCTCATTTGTATCGTCCTCCTGCTCTTCCTCCACGTTCTCTTCTTCCTCTGCCTCCCCATCAGATTCCTCTGGTATGAGCTCCTTCATCTCCTCACCGTCTGTTGCAGCTTCATCTTTAGCTTCCAAATGCTTTTGATAGACTTTTTCAGAAGCTTCTGCTGCTCCTGCTGGGCTCTCCTTTTCCACCAGTGAAGCTTCCACTGCAGCGGTGTCGCTGGCTCCGAGTGACTCAATGAGGTCGTCCAGATTCCGCCCGCAGGATGCCTCTGAAAGTCACAAAGCAAGTGATATAAAGAGAAGGATAGATTTGATTGTTAATCAGTAGTAAAACTACAAGCGTAAGCTGTTTACTGAAAGTCAGAATTTACAGACAGTCAAGTCCCAGTTTCAAACAATAGCTGGACACACTCAAAGCAAATGTAGATGTGAGCGATTAGATTGGCCTGGACTGATGTTAGATTCCTGGTCTGAATTACAATCCCAGTCGCCTCTGGTGATGCCATCAATAAATTATATAATGGATCAAAACCAAGGTCTATAACTAGCAATTGCATTCTCCTTACCAAAGGTGATGCAAGGCAGGTGCGGCAAACAAGGTGGCTGTATCCTAAGATAAAATGGGATTGGCCAGGCTGCTTCGTGTCACTAGCTGATGGAGTGATTTCCAAACAGCAAGCTATTATCGCGGAGATGGAGCCAATGGTCCAAATAACATATAGGAACAACACAGACCGTACCATTATTCTAAAGACGATCCTAATTTATTTTGCAGCATTCAGTGTTCAGTCTTGTGTTCGTCGAAATAGCTTCACAGAAATGCCAAAGATGTGGCGACTAATTTAAAACAGTGGGGAAGAGTATAACCACCACATAGTTTCATATATCACAGAGAACAACACGAAAGAAGCAAAGCGAATGGGAACGTGAGTGCTGTCAGTCATCTGACGCTGCAGCAGAGGTTGTGTTCTGATGTGTTTGCGAATTTGACTTCAGCCACATTCATGAGTGCAAATCAGATGCAAAGCACGTCTCTACAGATGCGTCTCAATGTGGCTGCTCCAGTTGAATTTCAAATTGTGGTCTATTGACAGCGAGACACGCAACACTGATGTCACACCAACACAGCATGCAAGCTGTGAGGCATGGCTGTACTATCTATATGTTATTATGCACCTGGCAGTTTGCAGTTTGGGGTTTTAATTGGAAAAAATGCACCAGCCATTAGCATACTGTGTGTGCACACTGCTGCTGCAGGTTCATAATGTCTGAGCTGAGTCCAACCAGATCGACAGCAAGTAACAGTGTGAACGTTAAATCCTAATGAGATCTGAGACAAAGACAGTCAATGAGCCCACCGTTGATGTTCAGGGGTGGACAGTCCATTCCTCTCTTCTTCATCAGGTACCTGATGGTCTGGAGTTGAGACATGATCTCGTTCTTCTGCTCCTGAGCCACTGACTTCACGCTGAAGAGAAAAGTGAAGACTGCATGAGAATTTCAGAACTGCAGTGTACCTCAGAGGAGCTGCTCTGAGCATGCAGTGAGGACAATGCCCTTCACATGATATTTGCCAATCAAGCCAGCGGGGACAGCCAGTGGATTGATAGGAGAGTACAGAGGATGCACAAAATCAAGTAAAATACAACTTTTTCAAAGAAATGCAGCAGTGCATCAGTGCTAGGCAAAGCACAAAAGCTTCAGACCTCTATCAGGATGTCATATCGAGTGGAAGAGGACCTCAAAACCAATTCTGAATGTTACAGGAAGCCAGTGCAGAGCAGCTGAAACTGGACTAATGTGCTCTCTCTTCTTGGGTCTGGTTTTATGTGGCGTGTGGTTTGAAACGCTCTAATGCCAGTTGATACTGTCGGTTTTGTTTCGCGTGTTGTTAATGTTTCCGCGCTGCTTGAAATACTGTAATGCTGCTGCTATCTTGTCCCAGACTCCCTTGAAAAAAAGAGAAGAGTGATCATCACTCACCAGTTGGTGAGCGGGTCCAGCTGGGTCAGGATGGAATTGAGCATCCTCTCGGTCTGCGCGAGCCTTTGTTCCAGCTCGTTCAGCTGGTTCTCTGCGCAAAGCCAAACACACCCAAGAGGGATGAAAACACCGTGTCTGAATTACTCACGGTAACCAAATACATGTTTGAACAAAGAAAACACAGATATGCAAACAGAAGTCCCAACGCATGCCGCACACACACCTGCCTCCACTGATTTTTTGGCTCCTTTTACAAATTTGTCCTTTTGTGCCTGGTCATCTGCAGACTTGATCTGTGAGTTGAAAAGCATGAAGATGCACATTTTGCACATACTCTTAAAGTTGTTAATTCTCTCAATGCACCTTGGTGCTGCAGGTACCTTCACTGACCTTCAAAAACTTGTAGGCTGCAAACACTCCAACTCCGATGGCGTAGAGGGGCATCAGCGTGAACACGTAGCCCTTGTTGCTGTTGGATTTGTACTTGTCGCTCTTCAGCTCTTGCTCCATCAGCTTCTTCATCTGCTGCATGTTCTCAGGGCTCTGAGATGAACCGGGGGCGTTCATGTTGATGGCCTGACCTCTTACTGCGCCCGGACCTGGACCTGCTGCTACAAGGACATCAGACTTGTTGGGTTCCCTACAGGAGGTTTACGTCTAATTCATCTTTCCAGATTAGTAACATAACGCTAATAAGCAGCATGAGTCCTATTTGACTCTTCAGAGTTATTAAATGTCAGACTGCTGATAATATATTCACTTTCAGCACTTATAATACAAAGAAAATTCACATCACACAATGACCTGAGTTCAGCAAAGCGCTGCGACAAACTGAGCTGACAGGGTTTACTGCTGGTCTACAACATGCTCCCAAACATTCCTTGTTTGGACACCGCTGTGCCTAATCTGTCAGTGTTTACAGAATATCAGCAGCAGTGGGATTAATAACGTGACACTCTTCATCACACGCTGTACATCGCTTGAATAGGCTCTCAGGACAAAAGAGACAAGGTGCCTGACAGACCCCGCAGTGACAGCAGACACAGGTGTTTCTGCACACCTATTCCCAGCACGGAGGAGTAAGGGTATGGACGCTGAGGGAACAGGGTGTTCTGAACCAGTCGCACAGGAGTGGCTCTTAGCAGACTGTATGATCCTGTAACTCCCTAATTTCACCTACAAGGAATTAATGAAGTGTTACCTTGTCTGATCTAAACTTATCTTTTTTCTACACTTCTTACTGCAACACAAGCTCAGCTGGTTTTAGCCCAACAAGGCCTAAATTTTGCCCAACTCTAATCAAGTGTTTGCCCATCTTAACTTGAATGGGGTGGTCACCGGATAGTTCCCTGGGATATCTAAGTTTGACGTCAGGCAACAGATGACCCAGAGCTGCTGGACCACACCTGGCAGAGATGAACAGACACATGGCAGACATGACACTGTTTGACCCCGAGTGTGGCTCCCTGTCTGCTGGGAATACAAGTGTAACACACAGACACAGTAACTATGCATAACTTAGGCATGTCACGTGAAAGGAGTCCAAACCAAGGTAACATCTGATGACATTATCTAATATTGATGTTGATTTATACCTATGCTGACTTTACTGTCCCACATCACATGGACCGTTCAAAGCAGCCTGTGTAAACAGTGGATTGTTCCTTTAATAGATGGACGTGAACGGCGCTGCACATTAGTGTATTATCACCCGTTGAGCTATTGTATCGATGTCTGTCTTCACTATTAGCTTTGTCTGTCAGGATATTTAAGTTTGGGATCCTAGCCCGTGCACAAAGTGGACGGTGTGTGCGCTCGAGGCTAAACGACGTATGTAGGAACGAGCGCACGGGAACCATGTTGCTGTGTATCATTTCCCTCTGCGACAAAAGTGACATTTCTTACCTTTTTTGGTGTAGCGAGAGTCAAATCGAGTTTCCTTCGCCCCGGTCCCGCCGCCGACGCCAAACAACCGGGGCAGGACGACAAACGTGAAGAGCACGGCCGTGAAAGCCAGGGCGACCTGCTGTGATGTTGACAGCACCATCCTCTCGTGAACACACAAACGGCGCGAGACGACAGGAAGCAACGCCGGTCGCTAAAAGATGTTGTTGAAGAAACGGAGACCAGAGAGGAAAGGTAACGCTGTCATACAATGAATCTATGTGATGTTAGAGAGCTGAAAGCAAGCTGTTCAGCCCAGAACAGCTGTGCTCTGCTCCGCTGCAATAACAGGAACAGGACTTCCGGGAGGCGTGCTTTCAGAATAAAAGCGTCAACTGAAAACTGATTCACAAAAAATTCTGTTCTCCTGATTAATATCACATTTTGTCCTTGTATTGCTTTATATATGTAATCATTGTAAACTTTACGTACAACGAGGACGTAGCCTACTTCAATTTAGAGAAGTCACAATTTGCGGGAAACAACACACTCACACGGAGTGTGAGAGAGCTTGTTTCAAATGGAGAGATGCTTTCCAGAGAGCAGAGGAGCAAACACGCGACGGCTGGAGAGAGATGGACCCTTGAGGATTTTCCGGAAGCGGAGGGTTCTGTTACTGTAGGATGCTGCAGGATGTGGTTATGTGGTTTTGATCACATAATCTGAGCACCATGCTGTTTAGTATTTGCCCACTAATGTCTGGTCTGCGTCCAAAGATGAAAAAACAATCTTACTCTCAGCTCTTAACATGTCATGTGATTATTAATTTAATTACTCTGACATTTTATCTGTAATACCATGCATGGGGCTAACTAGCTCTACACCGAAATACACAGCTGCTTTAGCACTGTCCATATCTAAGACCCCTTTTCATGGTTCTCATTTTAAAATGTTACATGTGGAAACATGAGCTGGAAACAGACTTCTCAGCTGACTCACAGAGGTTAAGCATTGGCATTAGCTTACATAAGCTGGCTAAATCTGCCATTGAGAGTCATCATTTTAACCATTTATCCATGGTCTTCAGCTAGAAATTAGAGCCATAGGCTGGTTGTTGTATAAGTCAGTCAGTCACTAGTAGTAACTGATCAAGCGCTCAATAAAGGAGTTCATGTTTTGTGAAACCTCAAAGAATTGGTCATCACAAAACTTGGACAAATTATTACCTCATTCTGTCTTCATTATTCTGTGAGTTGCACTTGTTCATGCTTTTATTTGAGAAATCTGCAACTTTGTCAATGAAAATCATGTATTTTTGTTTTGTTTTGACTTTTGACAACCTCAATGGTCTCATCCTGGCAGTAAATATTATGCAACAATTATTATTGCACTTTTCAATGACATTTTCTATGTTTTTCTTGATTATTTTTGGTGATCATTTTTGAGTGTTCAGTTGAGTGAATAATAACTAACACTTTTCAGTCTGATTGTTCCACGCTCAGTCATGACTTTCGAATGTGATGAGAAATAACTTCTGATTTGAAACCAAGTTTTGAGGGACTTGAAGTTGCCTTAAGGTCGCTAAAATCATCTTTTTCCACACTGCCATGTTCAGTATATTCAACATCAGCTTGCTCTAAGTGTTTGGCTGCACATTTCCAGTTTGTGACAGCTGCTCATTGCTGTGTTCAGCTCTGAACTGGTGAGCACATGTTCCCCTGAATCCAGTTGACTTACTGGTGTTCAATTTGACAGATAAAGTGCGCTGAAGAAGGACTCCATCAAACACTTTTATTATAAATGATAATTTGCAGGTGTAGAGTAAGGCGGGTCATTCCAGTGCTATCCTGGGGGCTTTTTCCAAAAGCTATGGCACAATAACGTGATCATTTACAATGATGGTCCTGGAGCAACAGTAACTATGATGATGCTACAAAAACAACACCAACAAGGCCAGACCTTGGTGATTGCACACAAATCACACAGCGTCTAATTTGGCTGGAGTCCAGAATGGTTCATGTTGCTCTTCTTATGCAACCTATAATCCTAACGTTAAAAAATACACATATAGTGACATTCTCTTATTATATAATCAATCAATATGTGCTTCTAACGGGTGTTGTAATTAAATCAAGAAAGCACTGGAAATGAATCTTAACAAATGAGTTTTCGGCTTTTATTTTGAAAGCTAGGTATCCAAACTTCCGGGAGTACTTCGCTGACGCTCTCTCGCCTCTCTCGGAGCGAAGAACAAGCGCGACTGCCGCCTGCTGTCTTCTACGACGGAGTTTTAGGGCCACATCGAGCAGATTTTTTTTTTTTTTTTTGAGACTTCGAGAATAAAGTCGTACTATTATGAGAATAATGTCGTAATTTTACGAGGAAAAAGTCGTAATGTTACGAAAATGAGGTCATAATTTTTCGAGAATAAAGTAATAAATTTATGAGAAAAAGATATTACGGTACCTATTCTACAACGGAGGTAAACAAAACAGGCAAAAACACGAAAAGCCCCCTAGACACCACTGTCTCCGACGTCGTGCCGTGACACTCAACAGGAGGTGTCATGCTATACGTTAATCATTAATTGAACGGTTTTGCTCAGGGTTTGGGGAACAGTAAAGTCACCTGTGATTTGTGCTGCTTCCAAAGAGCCTCCTCCATTTATACTAATGTGTGTGAAGTACAGCTTCACAAAGTTCCCTACGACCCTCACTATAACTGCTCTTCTGATACTTCTCTTCTAAAATAACAGACACAACACTTTATTGTCCTAATATTTCAAATTTACTCTAGTAAAAAATACGACTTTATTCTCGTAAAATTATGACTTTATTCTCATAATATTACTACTGTATTCTCGTAATATTTTGAGTTTATTCTCGTAAAATTATGACTTTATTCTCATAAAAATACTACTTTATTCTCGTAATATTTTGAGTTTATTCTCATAAAATTCAGACTTTTTATTTTAATATTATGACATGTTTTCTTATGACAGCTATTTTAGTCTCATATAACAATATAATAACATAATATTTATTCTCAGAAATTTACGACTTTAATGTCGAAATCTTGGATTGTTTTATTTTTATTTTTTTTCTCAATGAGGCCTCATACTCCGTCGTAGTCTGCAGGGATTCTCTGCATTTCTTTTTTTAATACTTCCTCCGATGGTTAATTTTCTTTCACGCAGTTAATGATGAGCAACATGCGGAGGAAGCCGCGACACATGAGGGCTTCTTCTCGCGGAAGTCTTAACAGAGAATGCATCAGCAGAAAGGCTGATAAAAGGCATTTGTCTGACTGCAAATGCTCTGAAAAGTAGAAATTATTAAATAACAATCTAAGATATTTAAGAGATACATCCGTGCAGATAATAGCTCTGCAGACATCGGCTGAAGCTTGGAAACAATGTCTGAAGAAAGAGAGCAAGCTTCTCTTCCAATAGTTCTACACATGGCATCTTGTCCTCCATTTCACACATGCAAGTTTGTACTTAAAAGTGTCTCAAAAAGTTTGTAATGTGATGCAGAGCGATGCATTTCCCTATTCCCTTAATTTTTATTTTGATTATCACGACCAAAATCTGGACATTAATATGTTCATGTTTAATATCATAATATTCAGTCTCAATAAAATACGTTTCTTGCAAAACATTAGATCAAGTCGACACTTCTGTCCATATTATTTTACACACCCCCACGCTCTCCCTCCCCCCCTCCGTTAAGAGGGAGAGCGCGCGCGTTATCCACTGTGTCTAAGGCGGACGCTCGAGCGCATAACCCCGTGTCTTGTGGCGCCCCCCCCCCCGACCCACAGACCACTGCCTCACGTCATTTACTGCATCTGACAACTCGGCCAAGTGAGGACGACTCCTTGCATTTTTCCTTTGGATGAATCGTCTTGTTGGAGGTGAGTTGTGTGTGTTATCCAGTTGAACGTTGAACCTCTGTAACGTGAAGTATACAGACAGGTGTGTCAGGGGTTTCATTTACCACAGAGACACTTTGAAAATGGACACCAGTCACCATCACTGTTTATCAGAGGCATTGTGCAGGAGTGTGTGATGGAAAAAAAAGAAATGTCACAGTGTCAGGTGGAGTCTCACAGGTCTAACTGTGTAGCAGATGGGATGTATTGTTTCAGGCAGCAGGAATGATTGACCTTTTTTTTAATTGCATTTGAAGTTGGGTCCTGCGGAAATAAAAAAGTGTAAATATGCTGTGCTGGTGGTTTCTTGTCGACTACTGATTGGAAGTTACTGAATGAATATTGTACTTTTATCAGTGTTCAAAGTGCAGCAGTGTTAAGCTGAACCACTAGCTGCACTTTTGTTGAAAGTATATGAGGCAACACTACAAGCTGACTGAAAAACACACTACTATTAAGTAATACACCAGATCCAAATATTATTCTGGTGGTGTAATTTATTACAAACAAAACCAATCCATCTGGCTTGAGACTCACTTCACTGATAAATGAAGTTCAAGGAATTAAATAGTAGCAGAATCAGATTGTAGCTCAGTTTTCAGTTGTCACTTGTCTCCAGTCAAAGGGGCTTTATCTTTCTCGGCAGTAAAAAAAAAAAAAAATTACACATGTGCTTTGGAAAAAAAATGTAGCCTCACATTTAAAAAAAAAAAAAAAAAGCAAGTAACTGTGAACAATCTGTTTTTAAATGAATGCAAATGTGTGTGACGTGTGTGTCAGTGTCACTGTGGTAGTTTGAATCTTTCTTTTTCCACTGTTAATGACTGATCACTGAGCCTGTGCTTGGTTAGGATCAGTCTTTGACAGTGCAGACATTCTGCCACTTCACCATCTCTTTTTAGGGCCCGATAACATAATATGTTTTTTCTGTTCAATGTTCCCAATCGGTTTCTTTACACTGTGCTGTATTTGGTTCACTCTGATTGGTGTTTGGAAAGCAGTGTTGTTGAGATGGAGGTCATCTGTCTCTGAGCAGCATTTCAGACAGTGATAGGAACATTCAATGATGACTTTTTTAAAGGTGTGTCAGGTGTCAAATTCACGTTGCCAGGTCAAGGTCTGTCAAAGTAAATGCATAACTGGACTGTTTGATTCTTACCACAGTTTGATATGACATATCATCAGCCATATACTGTATAATAATTACCTTCCCTCTATGGTCCTTCCTGTTAAAGCGTGAATAGTTTCACAGATCTCCAGAAATAAATCTATAGAGTGGATTCATTGTTGGGCAGAGCATTGCGCTCCCCCTCCCTCCTGTCTCAGACTGTGAGTGTTTCATGTATGAAATTCACACTGCCAAACTAAACAGCCAAAACTATGCGTTAATAACAGCACTACATATTTCTGGTTATTTTGAATGAATGCCTCGCAGTACTCTCTCCTCTGTCTTGGAACTCCAACAGATGCGACATAACTTCCATGAACATTTCAGTGCTTGAGTGATGAGAGCAAATTCATACCAGATTTAACTTCCTTTTTGAAAACCATGTCTTGATTTTGACGTGTGTGTTATCCTGTTTAACGTTGAACCTCTGTAACGTGAAGTATACAGACAGGTGTGTCGGGGGATTCATTTACCACAAAGACACTTTGAAAATGGACACCAGTCACCATCACTGTTCATCAGAGGCATTGTGCAGGAGTGTGTGATAGAAAAAAAGAAATGTCACGGTGTCAGGTGGAGCTCCACCTGCTCAGTGAGGACAGAAGCCTGCTTGTTAATTCTATAATAAAAGAATGTTTTAAATCTGAATACGCTGGAATGAAAATGCACCACGCTGTTGTATGTGACAAATTCGTAACAGTGATGTGGGATGCAATTACTCATATTTCCCAGGTTTAAGGTGAGAGTACGAGCCACTTTTTGCCTACTCCACCGCTGAGCTGCTGCTTGTTTGCTAGAGTGAACATACTGGCTTAAATATGTCTGATCAAAGGCGATGAGCTAAAAAGAAGAGCTAAGCTAAGAAGAAGAAGAAAAAGGCTTTCCCACTTTGAAATTTCACATCAGTGTGCTGAAAAGCTGTTTATTTGTCAAACAGTTTGACATTTTATGACACCGGTTGGTCTTTTTTGTGGGTAGGGCACTTTGTGAACACCATAAATCACTGGCTTTTGGACGAGCACACTTCATCTCTGTTCTCTCCCTGGATGCCGTTTGTCTTGACTTTAACCTTTGTTTCCTATGAATGACTATGAGAACTCTAACCCTAAGCTAAACATTAATCCATTATTAAGTTATTCAAAGCTCTACAGTGTAGCGCCACAAAAATGTTTTCTACTGATTCAGGCAGATAAGACATCATTTATTTCAAGAGCCATAAAGCGCCGGTGGGAGCCTGCTCACATTCATCTGTACGACTATCTCCTCTTTCTGCTGAATGTGTGTTACCATTATCAGCATTATTTTTACTATATTGTGCATTTTTTATCTTTAAATTATTACTTTATAGTAGTTTGTAGTTTTTCACCTGTTTTTTCTGAATCTGAGGGCCCTGTGCAGTGACACTTGACACACATTTTGACACACACCCTATTAAGTTCTCTTATACAGTTGTTTGCTTAATCATTGATTATGACTAACTGGCATTTGAGGTCTGATGTGAAGAAGTAATGTTTTCTGGTGAACATGGCAATGGCTTTTTGTGCCTGCATGCATCAATGTGACATCATAATGATCTGGCCATTATTCAACACCATAACTCAGGAACAGAAGGGCAGATTGTGACCGTATTTCACATGTGGTCAGATACTGAATCGTGGTCACGAGTTTTCTGTTCTAACTGCACTCAAAATTGAATTTTTATATGACCGGGTGTTTCATTTTAGGTAAAATGACCCCTCAAAGTGCGCAGGTGTGGCTCTCACTGAATGCTGAGGAAGTCAACTCACTCAAAGAGGGAGTCAATTTCAAGAGACACCCAGAGGACGGTAAAGGTTACATCATATACAAGAGCAACGATGGCCTGAAAGCATGCAAGAACCAATGCAAACACCAAGGAGGGTTATTCACCAAAGATATCGAAGACCTGGATGGCAGGTGAGAGCATTCACACAACACGCCTGTGTTGCCACGCTGTGCCAGTCAGACTTTTCCTGACAGTTGACAGCTTGCTCTGTTCTCACAGGATCGTTAAATGCACCAAACACAACTGGAAGTTAAATGTGTCAACAATGAAGTATGTGAATCCACCCGACAGCTTCTTGCAGGATGAGCTCGGTAAGTTCTGCCACTCCCTCTATTTTGGTTGAATTGCGACACTGTCTTACAGCTTTGGATTGGGTTAGGGTAGGGTATGTTTTTCTGCTTGGTCTTAATTTGCTGAAGTCTGTTTTACAGTGCTGGTACAGAACATATAGAAACAACACGTTTTGAAAATTGATGAGTCTATTAGTATTTTTCGCAGATAATCAACTGTTTAGTACTTGCCCACTGCAGGGGAGCTGTTTAAAGGTTCAGTTAGCTGCTCTGTTCACCTTTTTAGGATGCAGATGAAAGAGAGAGAACCCTGACACTCCTCTTTTTTCAAATACTTTAGTAAGACGTCCTTGCAGGAACGTGAAGACTGACATATACAGTGCTTATATGTCATTAAAAAAATATGAAAACACGTCAGCGCACAGCCAGCAACCCAGTGACACAACCAGCGTCTTTTAAGTTCTCATGAAACATGGATTACTTATTATTCATTGTTATCCAAAGGCATTTGGATAAGCACTTCTGAGAGGACACTCCTTTGTTATATAGACAAAAGGATGATGTCCACAGCACATCTTCATACCTTAACGACTGAACAGGTTACCATTTACTCAATTTTGGTTTCACACGGGACATGAACAGCAGTCTCCTGGTGAAGGTCCTGTTTGTCTGACTGACATAACGGTCTATCCAATCTAATTCTATATAAATGCGACCCTCCTCTCCTTTTTACGGCCATCTTTCTCTCCCCATTGCCTGTTTCCTCTTTTTAGCCCCAAAGGTTCATGGGATACTCGTCCAGTGTGGAGCTGAAATAACAAATTGCCGATTGATTTATTTCAACGTGTGCGCCATCAGAAATAATAACTCAAGATAGTGATAGCCTGATGCAATAATCTAAAGAAACAGCATCACCTAAATTATGCCTCCTTCTTGCCTTTGCTGGGAGGATGTGGAATACTTCAACGATATCAAAATGAGTCCCATATAATCATTCAAATGAAAACTTTGCATAGGGTGCACATTACGCCAGTAAAATGGAATAATGGCTGTAGACAGATAAAGTTATAGACGAGCTGGTGAACAAATGGAACCTTCAGCAGCTAAATAAGTGTGAGCGTTGGGCTTCCCCCAGCTGGCCAGAAGCATGATCCCATGTGAATGCTGACATTGCTCTCTGACTAGATGTTCGCAAATTGGCACTTCAGCTTAAAAGGTGATATGTCAGTGTTGTGTTTCCAGCTTGTTTCCAAAGAACCAGGAATACTAAGTGCTCCGAAATTTGCTGGAGCGCTCGCTGAACTGGCACTGAGAGAGGGGGACACACACTCTGAGGCTACGTTTACACTTAGGGAACACGCATATGTTTTCATGCGCTTTGGCCTCTCGTTTACACACAAATTGAGTTTTTTTCATGGAAAACGATCATTTTTAAAAACTCTGGCCAAAGTGGAGATTTCTGAAACCGCTGGTTATGTGTTGGCGTGTAAACAGGGTTAAACAGCGTTTTAGGTTCCGAAATGTCACAACATGCAACTGAAAATACTTAACGTCATGTGAGCGACCGGGGCGGCACGGTGGCAGGTAGTGCGCGTGCCTCACAGCAAGAAGGTTGCCGGTTCGATCCCTGGGTCGGGCGGGGCCTTTCTGTGTGAAGTTTGCATGTTCTTCCCGTGCATGCGTGGGTTCTCTCTGGGCACTCCGGCTTCCTCCCACAGACCAAAAACAGGCTAATTGGTGACTTAAAATTGTCCCTTGGTGTGAGTGTGTGTTGC
Source organism: Chaetodon trifasciatus (assembly GCA_037975065.1). Taxonomy (NCBI): domain Eukaryota; kingdom Metazoa; phylum Chordata; class Actinopteri; order Chaetodontiformes; family Chaetodontidae; genus Chaetodon; species Chaetodon trifasciatus. The sequence continues at coordinate 4,015,472 of JBBMOE010000028.1, read as the reverse complement.
CCTGCAGTCGGCTGGCGACCGGCTCAGGGTGTACCCCGCCTCTCGCCCGTTGACAGCTGGGATAGACTCCAGCCCCCCCCAACCCCGAAAGGGATAGTCGAGGTATAGAAAATGGATGGATGGATGGATGTGAGCGACCTGGGTTCATGTAAACAACAACATTTTTGAAAACGATGTTGTGTGCACAATGTTATTTTTGAAAATGGAGAGGCTAAAATATCCGTTTTCCAAAATATCCTGCTATGTGTAAACGTAGCCTGAATAGACTGGGAGGGAAAGATAATAAGGGGCAGGCGAAATTAATCAGGAAACACACAAGGGCAGGAAGTCAAGTATATGAAAGAAGCGGAGTATGTCAAAATAAAACAGGAAACAGTGAATGATTGACACAAACTACTGTTGTAACTGCATAAAATATACGTGAACAGTGTCCACAAAGGCAGGCAGAGCAAGTCAAAACCTATAACTTTGATTGAGTGCAGCGAGGACACATTGACTTTTTATCTGTGCAAATACATTTCCATCAATAGGTGACAGAGGGAAAGCAAGGCGTCAGTGTGGCTCCATGTTTGACTGCTGATGTCATGCCTGTGGCTGATTACTGTACCACCATGCAAAAAATGTGGGCATGAATAAACAAAGTAATAAATGCAGACACAGACACAGAATAAATACATACACAAATCAATCATGACACAATTGGGTCCACAATTCAAGTTGACAATTGTGTGACTCACACACCAGAAATGCTGATGAGACAGCTGCTGGTCTGTGATGTTTTATGGACCCCAGGAGGACGTGATCTGTTGCTCCCAGTCAGCAAAGCACTTAATCTTTGTCAACGAGCTCACAACATTCAATAAAATTCCCTCTCATGACCTATAACTTAAAACATTTGTGAGAAAACTGGGATTAAAAACTCGTTTTGGTTCTGTTTTTCATTACACTGGGATGCGTCTCTGGGTGGAGCACTTCGGTCAGTGTGCATTCTGTGGAGCTGTGACTCAAAATCACACTGCCATTTTATTCTATCTCCTAAAAACATTCAGAGCATTGTGACTCCTGCAAATCCAGATGAGCATGTATGTTATGTCTCACAGAAGTAGAGATTCTGGACGACGGGGGGCTTCAGTTAGTCGAGCTGAGCCCCATCGACCCCTGGCTGACTGACCCTCGAGAGCCTCTGGAGCTCCAGGAAGGAGAAGTCAAAGTATGTATCCTGCTGGTCACACAGTCTGCTTTTTACACCACAGTCCACATAAATACCATGTAATTCTTTTTTTTTATTTTAAGAAATTATATAATGTACAAGAAAAAAATCAAAGACAAATCCAAGAAACAGGAAAGAGAAGATAAAAAAGAGTCTTTTGAAATATTATTTCTTATTCTTATTTCTGATTTATTGGTTGTGGCTGGAAATGCTTCTCTTTGGAATGGTGTCACATGGCAGTGATGATGGTAAAATTGTGACCTTCTCTCTCAGGTGATGTACTTGACCCACGCCTGCATGGAGCTGCAGCTGGGGCAGAGGCGGCTCATGTTCGACCCGTGGTTGAAGGGTCCCGCTTTTGCCAGAGGCTGGTGGCTTCTCCACGAGCCTCCAGCAGACTCCCTGGACAGACTGTGTGCAGCGGATCTCATCTACATCAGCCACATGCACTCTGACCACCTCAGGTTAACTCACTATTGTGAAATAGATGCTTTGGTCCCTTTAAGATCATCTTGTCATCCACATCACAGCACCAAAAATGACTTCATGTAGTGACACTAACACTCGCCCTGATTAAAATCCTTCCCTGCAGAGCTACAGTAACTTCATAGCTTAGCCAAGACTCCACTGACAATATGATTTTAATGCAACATCCTGCACAACCATCAAACTCATCAAAACAAAGCAAGAAGTTGCCATTTTAGCAGAGAATAAATCCCCTTTTTGACATGAACTTTATTATGAAAATCTGGTGGGAATTTAACATGTTGGTCTCATGTATGAATACATGCTTGGGTCACTGTAGCCAGCAATCTTACTGACTAACATCCAAATCTAATAAGCCACAGCAGTGCACACAGAGAGATTAAATACATGTCTGGTTTGGCTTGATTTAAATAAAGCTGTAGAATTATGATGAAGAAAAATAATATTCCAGAGTTTTTACTATTGTTTTATGCCTCTTGAAACAGGTTATGCCTATCACACAGCGCTGATGTACTTATTTGCATATGCATCCATCTTCCCATAGCCACATGCTTGGCAAAGCAGATACAAGAGATGCAAATACCCTGAAATGGACATACTCTAAAGGCACCAGCACAACTGTATATACAATCTTTGATAACTGTGACAAAGTCCTGCATCCAGATAATGCAGGCACCCCCAACTTCTCACGTTTTCACAGCCAAGCCAAGCTGATTATGGTCTGGGAATTTCATACACTTACAGTTTTGGGTGTCGACATTTCGACAGTTTGTATTGGAACTGTAATAGCATGGAGGGATCTGACCTCCCCTGTTTCTTTTCTAGTTACCCCACACTGAAGGTCTTGTCAGAGAGGAGGCCCGATGTCCCCATTTATGTTGGTGACACAGTCAGACCCGTCTTTTGGTGAGTAAACTGATGGAGGGTGTGTTACTTGACTACATGAAATTTTTAACATTTTCAAAGTAACTATTTTTCTGTTACTCACATCTCTCTCTCTCTCTCTCTCTCTCTCTCTCTCTCTCTCTCTCTCTCTCTCTCTCTCT
>JBBMOE010000028.1:3929519-4012358 GCA_037975065.1 Chaetodon trifasciatus | reverse complement strand
CTCTCTCTCTCTCTCTCTCTCTCTCTCTCTCTCTCTCTCTCTCTCTCTCTCTCTCTCTCTATGCAACAGGTATCTGGATCAAAGTCAAGTCAAGCTGACTAACATCAATGTGGTTCCTTTTGGTGTCTGGCAAAATGTAAGTCACATCTGCTCCAAAGGCAGTGACAAAAACTCTTCTATAAATAGTGACATTATAAAGCAATCAATAATCAACTATTTGAAATTAAAACAACTGTAATTAGTCACTGCCCTGTCCCTTGGTCTCAATCAGGTTGATGAGCACCTGAGATTCATGATCCTGATGGATGGCATACACCCTGAAATGGACACCTGCATCATTGTTGAATATAAAGGTATATGCTTTTTAATGACTTTGATATCTTACACACCATCACTGGGGCTGCAGAGTAAAAACATACATGTTTGCAGGTCACATGATTCTGAACACTGTGGACTGCACCAGGCCAAACCAGGGCAGGCTGCCACAGAATGTGGACTTAATGATGAGCGACTTTGCTGGAGGGGCATCTGGATTCCCCATGACCTTCTATGGAGGGAAATACAGTGGTGAGGCTCACATCAGTGGTTACTAATTTCAACTTACGCAATGCTGCCTAAATATTTAAATGTGGCAGTGCAGTAGTTTTATATAACCATCCATTTCAGGATCTCAAAAACTAGCCTTTTTTTTTAGAGATTTGGTCCTCTACTATTAATGGTGTACATATAAGCTGAAGATGAATGTGCTCTTTTAAGTTTTGCTGCAGACAATTAGACAATTAAGCTTTGACCTGACCTACACTGAGACGCAAAGCAAATTCACCTGCCAAATGTGGGTACACCTGCGCTCAGGTATATTTGGTGTGCTGCACATTGTACCACACAGACATAAAGGTGATGGTGTATGTCTGTACCCAGATTCCTGGAAGGCAGACTTTATCAAGAATGAAAGGAAGAAGCTGCTGAATTACAAAGCTCAGCTGGTGAAGTCCCTGCAGCCCAGGATCTACTGCCCGTTCGCTGGCTATTTTGTGGAGGCTCATCCATCAGACAGGTAGACTTTGTGCAGAGGGGCAGGCCAAGATCTGTGCAATATCACAGGATGGTAAATAAATTACAGCCAAATGAGAAATGAGTTTGAATAGTTTTCCTGATGCAACAGTTGATGCAACTGACTGACTGACTGACTGATTTATCTTTGAACACAATAATGTGTGTGTGTGTGTGTGTGTGTGTGTGTGTCCAGATACATTAAGGAAACAAATGTTAAAAACAGTGCAGAGGACCTCAATGCGCTCATCAATAAGCTCACACCAGACACCAAGACATGGACGCCCAAGCCAGGCGCTGTGCTGGACCTCGGCCTCGCTCTGAGGGACCCCACTAACAGGTTGACAACACCTCAAGCACTGTGTGTGTGTGTGTGTGTGTGTGTGTGTGTGTTTTATTCCATTTCTGACTATTGGACAGGAACAGACTGTTACTCAGTCAGTGCATTACAATTACATAAGATCACCCTTACCAGGCAGTGTTCCAATAGACCATTTCATTTTGGTCATCATTTCTACTGGGAGCATAATAACATTCTATTCAGACCTGCTGAGATGCGGGAGCACGTTGACAATGCCACAATGAAGAAACACATACAATGTTATTATTACGGAAAGGAATGATGGCCAAAATACAAAAAATGATCCAAGTTATAAGAAACTGACATTAAAGTGCACATGTGAAGACCTGTAAGTTCTAAATTTAATCCTATTCTTGTGAATATTTCCTTTATTACACTACCAAACATAGTGAGGCCATCACCAATGCCCCAGCCAGTGCAAAAATCTACAAGGACAGTTGGGATTTCGACTTGTATTTGGATGAACTGAACAGCGCCATCCACTGTGAGATATTTAAACATCAAAGCTGGATCCAGTTTTATTACACCTGGGCAGGCTTTCAAAACTACAACCTTGTTGTGCGGGTAAATATACTTGACCAGCAAGATCCTCTCGCCATCTATGGCAGCCACTTTTGGCTCTTTCTTTGCTTCAACCTTCCTGAGCACTTAATTACTGCTGGTGGGACATTGTTGTGGTGCTTTGTTCTGCTGGAGAGTCATCGTGTGGAAGAGTACTGGCCCAGGGGACTACGGTGCTATAAACATCCCATGTTCAATTCCAGCCAATGAGTCCATTTTAAAGGGCCTGTTCCCCAAATTACAAAAAGACATTTTTGTCATCTTAACTCTTTTAAGATTTCAAACATATATGAATAATATTTCAATGAGAGTCTACAGACACGCTAGACGCTCTGTGAGGCTGCACTTAGATCAGAGTGGTGACTTGAGCTAAATGCTAATGGAAGCATGCTAGCATGCTCACAATGCTAAAATGCTTATGTTAAGCAGGTATAATGTATTAGCATGCTAACATTTGCTAATTAACTCTAAACATAAATCAGCTGAGACTGATGGGAATATCTTTAATTCTGTAGGTATTTGGTGATAAAAGCATTAAATAAATTTGAGATTTTGAACTCTTGGTGATGCTGGAGAAAAAGTCTGAGGATCACCAGAGTGATAAGGATTCATCCTCTGGGGACCATTAATGTGCTAACAGAATTTCATAGTAATCTATCCAATAGTTGTTGAGATATGTCATTCTGGACTGACTGACCAGCATTGCTAAATCAACGACAGCATGGTTGATAAAAACGAAACCATTTGAGATAGTTGACTGTCAGAATGAACACTGGACAGCTGGGACAGGTCAGAAGCAGCTGCTCAGCTTGTTCATATCACAGCAGCTTCTGCAGCGCCTCAGATTTTAAAAGCCAGTGCTCTGCTGTTTCCTCATCTCCTCTTTCCTTTATTTCCACCTTTGAGTGGTCCTCCCTGGCTGCTCTCTTTCAGTCTGTCCCCCTGGGGACTGAGCTTATTACGAACTTCAAAGCTGATTCATGTTTAGTAAAATGCAAATGTTCAAACATGTATATTCAAGGTGATTGAGACTGATGACAACTTTGAACCCCTTACTGATGGCTACGACTACCTGGTGGACTTTCTGGATCTGTCCTTCCCCACCAAAAGGCCTGACAGAGAACACTCCTATGTGGAGGTGAGACATTGTAAAGCAGCAACACATAGCATCAGAATAGAGCTGTTGAATTGTTACGGCCAAACATCATGTATATGAAAAGATACTGAAGGGACAGCTGGTGGCACTCATCACAGACTAGCAGAAGATCCCCTGCAGCTTGTTGTTAACACCGAAAGATCGGCGCTTCCTCAGAAAATTCAATACAGGAAGCTCAAATCTTATAAGTATGCAACAAGATGCTGGAGATCTTCTACCAGTCTGTGGTGGCGAGCGTCATTTACTGTGCTGTGGTCTGCTGGGGGAGCAGCATCAGTACCAGGGAGTGCCAGCAGGATCAATAAACTCATTCACACAGCCAGACCTATTATTGCTCAAAATCTGGAGATGTTTGAGTCAGTGAGGAGCATGAGGTCACCGAACAAACTGCTCTTCATCATGGATAATCTATCCCACCTCTCATGTATTATTATTCACTGCCATTCTTTTCCTCTTTCTATTGTTGATAGTACCTGGCAGCAGGTACTTTTTTTGTTACTGCCTCGCTGAGCTGAGTCAGCAACGTGAAAACAAGGCAGACCACTGATTGGTCATAACAAACTGTCAGTTGAATTACCATTCTTGCACAAGACATCCTGCGGGCGCCCAGGGAAACTTTAAACACCAGCAATTGTGACCACAGTTTCTTTTTTACTCTCTTGACCCAGATAGGCAAGCTGATACCGAAAGGTGACACCTGCCAACCACTTCCTGTTAATCTAATCACGTCTTCGTCCTTTCATTATTAGTATCTTAATTTTTGACTTTAGAGAGGCAGCGAGTCTGTTATCACCAAATCCTTCCCAGTCCTTCCCTGAGGAAACATGATGTTAGGTAGAGTACACATATTAAGGACATTAAGGTGGCCTGAGCAAAGAATCAAAGTACCTTTTACTAATGACTCACTGCATTGTACAGAATAACTATTAGATAGGATGTCGCTATTTATAGTGTTAGCTCACAAAACAAAGGTATATTATGTGCTGTAAATCAATCATAAGTACTTTCCAAAGTAGAGGCATGCTCAGAGGCAGTCAGGAAAACAGCGTTGCAAGGAACCTCACACACTCGAAGTTTAGCTTCTTGCTTTGACAGCGTTTGCTTCTCGGTTTCATCCCTACAGATTAAAAACAGGATTGGGGTGATGAGATATGTGGCGCTGCACGGCCGTCTCTGGGATGACCTGTACATCGGCTTCCAGAACCGCATCAGCCGAGACCCGGACACCTACCACCACAAGTACGTACATTCCCTCACAACAGGAGAAGGACCCAACCGTGAAGGAAGGCAGGTTGATTTCAGTGATTTATAGGTGAAAAAAGGCTTACAAGCAGGTAGAGATAGACAGGCAGGCAGGCACAGGTCGTGGAAAAGGTTCAGGTGAGAGAAGCTTGAAAGCATAAACTTAAGGTGAGAAAGCATAGAATGAGCGGGAATGGGCCGTTACGTACCTGCAGGGCTGATAAGGAAACAGGTTGCAGGTGACAAACAACGGCAGAGCAGATGAGGGAAGTGAGAACAGGTGTAGTGATGGGTGGGGCAGTCAGGTAATGTGGAAAGGAGGGAAAGTCCGAGGGCATCTGGTGGACAGATGGAGAGAAGTGGTGAAAGGTGAAAGCGGTGAAGAGGGACAGACTCTCCCATTGCTTTCAGTGTCTTATTGTTTGAGAGCTGACACGTCCAGCTCCATTTGTCACTTCAGCTTCACTCAGCGCTAACACTCAAACTTCATCAACTGCCATTTCAATGAACAGACCTTGCTAAATTAGTCTTAGAATATATTCATTGCGAAGCCCACTTCTTGTAAATGTCCTTCACTTTAATCTGTCCTGTTGGTCTCCAGGTTCTGGAACCACTTCCAGACAGAGCTGCCTGTTCGCGGGCCGGACTGGGAGCAGTTCCTGCAGCAGCAGACTTCCATTCAGGAGCCTGACGAGCCACAGGAGGAGCCAAACATATGGAACTACTGTGTAGTGTTATAAACTTAATTATTGGTGTGTGAAGATCAAGTTACTGATTTTTGTTTACATTTAATTTACTGCCAGCTGCTTAATTCCAGTTTATTCAGAGTAGATTATATTGCACTGTGATAAACAAGTGAAGGGTGAAACAGAGGAGATAAACACACTAATCCTTCATAGTGAACATCGAGTCTGTATCAGTGTTGTACATTGTCATTACGGTGATGCAGTTTAAAGTCAGATGGTGTATTTTTGAAATTAAAAATAAAATTCTTTCTGAAGTCACAAACAATAAGACACACCTTTGATCATATCTATAAGGTGCAATTCTGTCTTCTGAACCACCCTAAAGCCTCTTTACTCCGTATATCTGTGTGTACTGCACTTCATCACAGGTGATGCATTTTTTCTTTTCGTGCATCTTATGCAGAAAGGTGGGATGAGGCTCTTTAACAAACAGAATGGAGCAGCACTGTACGCGGTTCATTTATGAAGCTGATCAAAATACCTAATTAGCTTTGCTCTCTGCTTTCATTTAAATACAGAATTCACAATATCAGGACACAGGACATTTTAACATTAGCCGTACTGAAGCTGAAATTACATTCATTTGAACATTTGAAAACATTGTACTGACTGCATGTATTTGCAATCACACTTGTAATTGCTTTTCTTAAGTGTAAAAATGTATAACGTGTGTGTCATGAAATATTTATGAAATATTTTTTGTATGTCCGTCTTGCCAGATGATCCTAATCTCAATGAGACTACCTGCTTAAATAAAGGTTTAAATAAATTAATTCAATACACTTTGCCTACTGCGGTCTTATTTGGTCTGCCATGACGAGTTGTTGAATCAACATAAAAAGATGCCATAAATAATGTAAAAGGACATTATAGGTAGTTAAAGATGATCTGCCTGCTGACATTTAGCAAGCCCATAGTCTCAGTGCAATTATTTGAAAATGGACAACCTTGAAGCCTCGTATAAATTATATTACATGTCTCCAGAAACATCCAGATTGCAGCCGGGTGTGTGTGGATATTACATAGATTACAATGTGTAATCTGGTAAATCTTAATCTCTGTGTTTAACATGCTACTGTTGTATTGTAAAGTACAGTTGATTCAATGATCATCCAATGATTCAACTGTATGGTCATTTTGGAGGCTTCAGTTTCTGGTGCTGTTGAACTGTGTTGCATTACACTGACGTGTTTTAATGATTTGGTCCAGCCCATTCATATCAATGACAGACAGACCTCTGCATATAATGCAGTACAGTTCAACAGCACTACAAACTACAGCCTACAAAAGGTTAAGAAAGTTCAAAACCTCTTAAAAGCACGAAGGGAGTATTTGTTGTAGAACTGTTATATTAGACTGCATTAGTTAAAGCCAGGTGTACCTAACCAACCGGTAACTGAGTGAATAGCAACACTACAGCAGTGTAATGTAGCGTAGCATTAAAATGTCACCCTTCAAAATTTTATGATGATGATCGATCAAGTGATGATGAAGGTGGTTTCTTACAGCAGATGGTATACATGATATACACACAATGCTGCAAAAATAGGTCACTTTGGGGCGTCATTGACGAAGGCTGCATCCGTGATAAACTCAGTAAACCAACAGCAGCGTTTCTGAAAGCAAATATTGAACAAGGGAGTTAGCGATGTAGCTTGATCCTCGCCTATTAAGGGCTTTGTATACAGGAAGGAGTATCCTAACAGTTCAGAACGTTACAGGGAACCCGTGCAGAGCAGCTGAAGTTAGCCCAATGCGCTCTCCCCTCTTGGCTCCCTTGAAAAAAAGATTTAGTGATTTCAGTGGGACTTACTGAGTGAAATAAAGGTTTAATAATGACAATAATAATGGTAACAGTCAAGCCGCAGAGTTAACCTCAGATTGAATCCAGGGAGTTAATTTCCCCTGATTATCAAACATTTCTCTTTTCTTTTATTGCTGACTAGTAGGCTTTCAGGTTTGTCCTCTTTAACTTTAAGAAATTAAAAAAATTAAATAATAATGAAACAGATAAAACATGTTGCCAATAAAACGGTGTGCTAGAATTAACAATAAACGTCGGTGTCCTCCTGGCTTCAGTATTCATAGCATCATGGGGGCTAAACCACGAAGTGCTTTAAAAGCACTCATTAAATAATTCAGTGAGAAGTTTTTCTTTCAAACGTTTGATAAAAATGGTCACTTGGAAATGTGTTGAAATCCTTTAAATCAGCAGGGTCAAGGCACACTGAGCAGGGAACACAGCTCAAGGACAGATGTGGAATAGTGGGATTGACACAGTTAAAAACCTCTTTGAGAAATATGGCAGGCGTAAAATCTGAAGGACTCGATGAGGGCTTTAATTTGCCCATGTGTTATTTAAGAGTGCAGCGAACGGGCGTCAAAGCTACTGAGCAAGGCAGAGTGGTTGCAGCATGGAGAAGAAGGCTCACCAGCGGTTTGAGCAATCTGGAGCTTTAATTTAGATGGTTTAATGCTTTAATTGAGGTGGCTTCAGTTTATTGGCGAGGCGGAGGGTTAATTACAGATTCAGTGGTTTTGAAAAGAACTCTGGAGTTATGATGGTTTGTTGAAATGACGTTAGAGAAACAGGACGACCTGGCTGGCTGAGTTTTGATAAACTGACATTAATATTTTGATAATTTGACATATCACCAGCAGAGCTCTGTTTCCAATTTCACTCTGGCTGTCTGCATTCTCGTTTTCTCATTTTCACGTTCCCTTTATTTATCTGGTGTAGCATTGAGCACACGAGAGGAAACAGAACAGAACAAGTGAGCGGAGCCCTCAACTGACTAAACGAATGCACATCTATAAAATCCATAGAGGAATTAGAGAGGTAGCGTACATGAGTTAAAAATCACCTAAAGTCAAGACTGTAAAAACAAGGCCTAATAAAAACTAAATGAGCAGAAACTTATTGTGGGAGTGGGAGCAGATGGGAAACACCTCTTCCCCAGGCTTTCACCTCAATGGATTGATCGGATGTGACGTCATTGACACATCATAGTGAGGACAGAAGGATGGATGAAACTGATGATAGAGTCCGTAGTAGTAGGTGGTGGTGGTGAAGGAGAAGTTGTCAGCTAACAGCAGGTGGAACAGGTTGCCAGGCTCCAACTGCAGTGGCTACAAACAGGATGGCGCAACACAGAGGGCCGTGGTCGAGCTGATACCAAATGGGTCATACAGGGGAGGACAGAGTCTTTTTTTACCCTTAACTATAGACGCCCAGGAAGGGGGACAAGGTGAAATGAGGCCAAGGAGGTCAGCAGGAGCTGTCACTGCAGCTGCAGCTGAGGGCCGAGGGCAGCTGGCCACCTGTCTATCTATACCTGCCTGTAAATGATCCTCGATAAGCCGCCAAAGGATCGTAGTTCACTTTTCAAACCGGACATGGAGGAGAAACCAAGACCTGACATAGCGTCCTACAAGGATAACGTCCATGTAATTCTTGTTGTGCAGTTTTAAAGTGAAAGAATAGATAATAGAAAGTCAAGAGCTGTTTTATATGATGGGCAGGGTTAGGTGGTCACCCCAAATCATGCCATTGGGTTAATTTATGCATAAGCATCCAAGATGAGTATAACATTTTACAAAATGATGGATTTTGACATACAAATAACCAAAAATGTTTTCTTTTCACTGTATTTTCAAAGCAACACAAAAATCTTGGGGAAAAAAATTCAATGTGCTTTGCATTTATCCCAAATTTAATGCTAAATATTAATAGCAGTAAAAAAATGTAATCAACAATCTGTTCTACATCATATCAGCTGTTTGGCATATAATTTGACCACATCTGACATCTCATACCAAGTTACATCACAGCAATTCCTAAGTGGTAAAGGAATAATGGTAAGTAAAAAACTTAAGACAGTAAAAAGGTTGTAAAAGTTAAAGGTTCATTTTAATTTACAGAAATTCTAGTTGAACGTTGGGAAACACTACGATAATAATGACTGCAGTCACTGCCTTGGCCAGGGGAAGGTGTTTACCCAGAGGGCTGGTGCATTATAAGAGCTTCGTACTGAATGATGACAAATTGTGTACAAAGAAGATATATGTATGACCTGTATTTGTCCACCTATGTCAACAGAATAGAGCCAAAGCTATAATTAGAGATTGCATGGATGAGGGCTCCTTGGCCCACATTCATAAAAAATAATAAACACTGGCTCATATCTTTCTTTTACATTTATAACCCTCTCTTGTCTGTCTATGTCTCCATCTTCAATTAACCATTTCACCTATTTTAAACAGACAAATAGCAGTTCATCTGCACCACATTTATTCAATATTTGCCAGATCTCTTTAACACTCACAAATCAGAAAACACAGATAGGCCTAGCCGACATGCTTATGGGCTACTAATGAGAGAGACTGCACATCTTTGACTGGACAATGGCAGAGAGGGCCGGCTCATATGAAGCGAGGGCAACCTGCAAACAGGAATCGAAGTTATATGATGATTGGTCCCTGAACGCAACGTGGATGCAGCTGTTGATATCATGTCGGGGCATCAGATGCTGGGTGTCACGCTTTCCAAGAGAAATTAAGAAACAAGTTGAAGTAAAAGACAAGCTAATTGTTTGTGGGGATGAAAGAGGCCAATCTCAAGAGTTTGGGTTCCCAACAACTTTGACAAAACCGCATTCTGTCAGAGGCCGTGTTCTGCAGAGAAGTTTTGTGGTGAGTGAGCTCATAGCTGAGAGGAGAAAAGAAAAACCTGCCGTGAAAACTATCAAGTGGCTATCGTCCTGCTGGTTTGAAGGATTTATTGTGGCAAAAATGTCAGTTATTCACGTTTTTTCCTCCAGGTTTTATATTTTAAAGTGGTCTGACTTGGTCAGCGGGTCGGACTATGAATGTCTCACCGAAGAAAGGACCTGCATCTTCCACATGAATTTTGACCATGGTGACTCCAGCCACTCCCATGGACTCCTCTTTGAACACTTCCTCATGCTTGCTGGTTAACACTGCAGTGTTTTCTTTTTTTTCCCTGCCTGTATGTGTTGCACATCCTTTTTTCTCCACCGTCAAGTGTTGCATGTGTTTGTGTCTGAACTTGATTTCCCTCCATTGTAGATGAATCTCCTTCAGCTTGATTCTCTTGTACTTCTTTCGTGGGAACTGTAGTCTGAACTCTTCCTCTTTTCTCTCTTTACATCTGCAGGGATGAGGCTTTGTCAAATGTTACATCAGTCATCATTCATCCCACATATGATCCAGTCTCTTAGCATCTGTTGTAAGGTGTCATCATAGTTGCAATCCTGCACTCCCTGATGCATCCCTGCCCTATACTCCATTACTGATTCATCAGGCTTACAATAATGGGAAACGAACCTTTTTTCAGTCCAGAAGTTCAGTTGCAGTTCATTTTTAAGCACCAGAAGCACCATTACTTGGATAAATGAGAATCTTCACAGATACAGTATGTCATTATCCAACCAGGGAATCATGCCAGGTTGTAAACAAATGGTACTCTTGACTTGATCTACGATCAGACGATATAGTGTGTGCTTTGGACAAACGTCTGAGGAGACAACCAGATCATCTTCCCCATAAGAGAATAGTTTCAGGCTTCAAGAATGCAGAAGGACTGGATGTTGGCATGATGCTGGCCAGCGCATTCCACCTTAAGGTCCGGAGCTCTTGCACTGCTGATTGTGTAAAAATGGTTTTCAATTCTGGTTCATTCTGAATGCATACAGTGCAGTCACTTGCTGTAAGCTTTCTGTCCAACATTTCTTTGATGTTAGCAGAACGCAGTTTAGACCAAGTCATGCAGAAAGGAAATGACTTAACTTGCTATCAACCAAAGAAGTACAATGTAGTCTACTAAAAGTAATGCAGTCTTAGCCAAGAGGAAGGTCGTGGTCATAAAAGGTCAATTATAAAAGCACTCTGAGTAGATAAGGAAGTTAATCGATGAGTTACTGCTACTAATCAATTACCCCAGATTGTAGATAGGCTACATTAAGATCGTTTTATGCAGGAGGACCATGATAAGGGCAGCCGGTGCCTCTTAAGCACCACTGCTGCAAAACACATGATCACATCAAATCTAACTGTAACTGTTGCATCCACTGGGTGGTGGAAGAGAACACTGGAGTATATGCAGAAGTTGCCGGGGTGTCAGAGCTGGGCAGAAACCATGCTGTGTAGACTGGCTGACAGAACAGCGGAGGGCTCATGTTAGTCCACGGATGGAAGACGACAAAAGTGTTTGCACAATAACGTGTACATGCAAAGGATGTCTTTGCATACCATTTCTACAACTATATGCATGCTTCTGTTTTATGAATAACACATAATGTGTGTAGTCGTACACTAATGTGTTGTGTTTCTCACCTATTTTTCACACTCTGCTCGCGTTAGCCACTTCACTGTGCATGTGTGTGAACATCCCTGAGTTGCACATGTTCTTTCACTTTAATACTGGACTGAGTGTGAGAAATCATGCACGAGTTCCACTCTTTAAATGAACCTCTCAAAAACAGCACGAACATCCTGTTCCTGTTGAGTGTGCTGTTTCCCGCTCCAGTTCGACTGATGAAAGCGTATTTCACAAACCACAGCCTCTGCGCCTTTGCTTGCAGCGCTTTATCCTACGAAGCATGGGGAGCACAGTGGAGATGCTGCTGTGGGCCTGGATTATCCTGGACTCGGGGGTGTGTTCCGTCTCGCTGCCAGAAATCACTGATAGGACGTTCATTGATGAATGTCTGCAGGAGCACAACACGGCGCGGTCTTCTGTCAGTCCTGCAGCCAGTAACATGTTGCAGATGGTAAGGATGATGGGTACTTCCATCTATCACTATTCTTCTCACTATCATAAAGAAAGAACAAAGCAGTGATAAAATGACTGTGCCAACGTCACAACAGGTTGACAAAATAATGACAACATCTAATGGGCAGGGATGTAAAACCATAGCACTTTGCACTCATGATGAGCATGAAAAGAAGTCTATATGATGAAGTTATTTTGTCAGTCCTCTGTTGGTGCTGCAGCAGCTTGACACTGGAGGCTTGATGGTTTGAATCGCTGGACCGTCTAGGAAATAAACATCAATAAACATGCCAATAGCTTGTCTGCTGAATAGTAGATGTTTAAAGGTTCAGATCTAATTCCAGATTCTCACTCACCTCTGGAGGTGTGCAGGCATGCAGATAGTTGTGGTTTTACAAATCCTTCACATGCGGGTCAACATGAATGAGAGGCACACGAATCTGACCAATAACGGACATCTTGAAAATGCAGAACTTTGAGGCGACAAAGAGCTAAAACAGAGGAAGCTGCCTTAGCTTACGAGCTGTATCGGAGCATTAAGTTGAATTCAACCATCCTGTGTTGAGTACAAACTGAAAGAGGAAAGGAAACAGGCTTTTTAGATATTTATGAGACAGGAGTCAGCAGGACATGAGTCTTGAATGAACTGTGCGAACTCATAGTTTTTCACTTCCATTGTGTGTCGAAGAAATTTCAAAACCTCAACAAACACCACAGGAAGGAAGTGAGAAAACGACTTTTCTTTTGGATGAACCCACCCTTTACACTCTTCATTTAAAGAGAGGGGGTCATCATAAAGGACAGCTGCTTCATATTCTTTGTCTCTGCTCAATCAGACATGGGATGAGGACCTGGCCATTACTGCAAGAGCGTGGGCAAGACACTGTGTGTTTAAACACAACACCTACCTCAAAGACGCCAGCCGTGTGCACCCTACCTTCTCCTCTGTGGGAGAAAACATATGGAAAGGCAGCCCTCCATCTTTTGACGTGACACGTGCCATAAAACGCTGGGTGGATGAAAAACAGCACTACAACTACAGCAGCAATAGCTGCACAGGCGACTGTGGCCACTACACGCAGGTGTGTTTGGAAACAGACTGAGAACTTGCTTGGGTTGAGATGTTTTAAAGAGATCAGGGCAAATAAAGAGGAGCTGCTCGCAGTGTTTTATATTTGGTCTGCATTGCCCAGTGTAACCCTTTTCCTGCCTCCAGGTCGCGTGGGCACGCAGCTACAAGGTCGGCTGTGCTGCCCAGTTGTGCCTGAACGGTGCCAAAGAAGTCATTTTTGTATGCAACTATGGTCCAGCGTAAGTTGAACGCATCTACAAATACACCAACTCTGAGTTATGACTTAGAAAATCTTACAAAAATTTGTCAGCATTTTAAGCTCATTTTCTCTGTTGATACTGAAAAGTTTGTATCTGCTGGTGTTTGAGGTTGAGGTTTGGTTAAAAGTTTCCATCCTGGTTTCATGTGAGAAAAAGGAAGTGGCATACATTACTGCTGCGTGTCTTCACCGCAACCACCAGTACATTAACGCATATGGCTGACAGTGTTCTGTGTCTATCTACCTATCATCTGGACAGAATGCATCAAAAGTATTAAAAACACACCAATGAGCCTCACTGTTGCACTGAGTGAAATACACTATTACCTCCTGTTTGCAATGTTTGATTAAAAACTAGTGAGCAGCTGTTTTAGCAAAAATAACAAGCATTTAAAAAAGAACCAATAAATGTGTGACTTTTTTAAGAGTTACGTCTTCAGTAGGGGCCAACGGTACTGCAGACAGACAGACATGGTTGGTTTGGGTCTTTGTTAACAGTATGGAACATAGAATAATATCAGCCTTACAGTTTGTGCTCGTGCCTGCGATGCCTGCAGAATGTATATTTGCCATCCATAATATGGGAAACTGATCTCACTTCCTCATTCCTCGCGCAGGGGTAACGTGAACGGATGGAGACCCTATGAATCTCAGGGGGCAGCCTGCTCTGGATGCACAGGCACCTGTGTGGACAAACTCTGCCGTGAGTGTTCAGTCTGCTTTTAAATAATCTTTCATGACCTGATTTGGAATTTTCAGCTTGAAAAATCACAAATTTAACAAAGCCAGAAGCCAAAAAAAAAAGGCTGCAGCTTTGACACTTCACAAAAAACTGAGAAAGACATTTAAACATTTATTCTTAAAAAACAAACACATTTCTAGCGTGTCTTAATGTCTTTGCAGGGAGCCAAGAACAAGCTTCACAGAGAAGTAAGTGAAAGAGAGAGAAATGCAGCTGGGTCATGAACTACACGCCTGCACTGGTACGATGATAAACTCGGTCTGACTTCCATTTGCATTCCCAGGCTACAACTGGACCCCAGACTGGGACCCTGCCCTGGCTACCAGTCACTCAAACTATGTGGTTCGTGGCTCCAACTATGTCATTATCCTGGTTGTCCGGCCCATTGCCCTCCTCCTCACCTTCATCGCAGCGTATGCAGTCCACTACTTTTACCCCCATGTCTTCTGCTATGAATAGACCACCTGTGGTTACCTTAAACACATGGACTTCCTCAGCCAGTGTGAAGATGGAGATTAGACTTCAACTTTTTATTTTCTGTCTATACAGTTCACTGTCACAGACTACATACACTCTACCCACAGGCTTCTTTGTAGACCAGCCACAGGTTTAAGCCATCAGACAGTTAATATTACCCAACTGTGCAGTTCCTCTCAGCTCTACGGAGCATTTTAGCATCTTTCAGCTCAGAAATTTCATGTGTAGGTTCAGTTCCACTGGCACAGCAGGCAGCTGTTTCCAATTAAAAAAGCTCTGGTAAGTACACTGTTCACTCTCTGTCCAGCACCAAAAGGCAGACACAACAAACTAGCGACTAACTGGCAAACATAGTCTCTGTCTGGATCATTGTCATATCAACCTTATGAGGTGATAATATTTCAGTGTTGTGTTTTCAGCTTGCTACACTTCCCTAAGTGGCAAAACAATTAATAGTGATTTAATATTTAAAAAGTCACAGTTCTGCAAAGAAATGAATGTGAAAAATAGGATGATGGGTTACAAACCTGTGGCTACAAACTTGTGAATTTCCCTTGGGGATGAATAAAGTATCTATCTATCAAGAGCTGCTGTCAAATCCCTATACTGAACCTTGACAATAAAGCTGCTGGAAAATGTTTTCATGAGCAAAAGGAATGAAAGAAAACCTACAAAAAAAAAAAAATCCAAGTCATGAAAAGGAGAAAAAAATGCATTTTGAAACATAAATACAGACCATACAAAATCTGGACAATAGCTAGCAGAAGACAAATAAAGAGGGAAATGGATGACAGCGCTCATTGGTGGTCTGCTCGTCTCCTTGGACAGAGAACTGGCGTCCAGAGAGAGGAAGAGTACACGTGGGAATATGAACAGGGAATCCTCACAATGAAAGCAGTTCAATAAAAAGACCCGTGACAGGGTGATGGAATTCATTTTGAGCCAAACACACACACACACACACACACACACACACACACACACACACACACACACACACACACACACACACACACACAGTTTGTGTTCTTACAGAGTCCTTACTCTGTCCGGTGGGACTGTCCAACACAAACCTCATCACATAGCACACACTCCTGCAGCGGTGCTGTCAATGTGTGGTTAGCCTTTGATTTTTGTCTTGTTCATTTTCTTTTTGTTGGTGGTGCTGCTGCTGGTGGGGGGGTCAGGATTCGTTGGTGGAGCCCCCAGTTTCTTGGTTTTCGCTTTTTTCACTTTCTCCTTAATGGCCTCGATGTCCAGCTTGCCTTCTGCAGGAGCTGTGGGACAGAAGCGTGGGACAGAGGTTAGCTGTGCTGGCACAGTGCACGGTGTCATGTTGGCTTTGCTCTCGGGTAGAGGGCTGCTCCTTTGCTTCTACCTTTGGTGGCTTTCTTCATGAGAGGCTTCTCTTTCGGAGGAATGAAAGCTTTGTTCCGCTCTTGCTGCTTCTTAGTCAGTGCCTCTGCTTGTTTCACCTGAGAAAGAGGAACAATGACAGTCAGTGACACAACTGATGGTCAGAATACGATACAGCTCTTCCTCTTCCTGTGAGATTGATTTTCTGCAGCATTTTACAGCGATGCTGCAGGTTTAGGAAGTCTTGGGCTTTTATCATGCTCCCTGGAACTAGGTGCTTTTCAATTAAACTGTAACTAAGCAACAGAAGGGAAAAAGTGGTCCTCTGGCCTGAAGACATCTGGACTTCATTACTGAAAGACCATTCATGTCAGCAGGCCCAGCAGGAGATCTGCGCTCACCTTGATCTCTTCCATCTTCTTCCTCTTTTTCACACTTTCACGCAGGAAGAACTCTCCTGTGGCCAGCTCCACGTCCACCTGCAAAGACCAGCCACGGAGTTGAAATCAATGTCGAAATGGTCTCAGTGACAGGGTTCAAAATTGGGACAACATTCCACAGTCGTTCAATGAATGTGCTTTCAAGCCAACTTCTGACCTTGCTCTCTGGCTGTGATGGAGGGAACGGCGTGTATTCCTTCTTCACGCCCTTCTTCTTCGGTTCCTTGCGCTTGGCCAGGTTCTTGTGGCGGAACTTTGGCAGGAAGCGTTCCCAGCTCTGCGTCCGCAGGTCGGGATCCTTGGACAGCTCCCGTTTGATCATCAGTGTCTGACGGTTCCGGCCGTCGCAGAGTATGGAATGAGGTGGTGGGAGGTGGGCAGAGCGAAAGTAGTACAAATGTGATTCTTGGGTGACGCTGCACTGTTGTCAAGTCTGCACTGAAATGTAGTTTCATTACTACCTGCTATCAATACTGACGCACAGAGATTTAGAGGTAATGTTAAGATTTTTACAGTTTAAATCTTTAAACCTGACTTTTATATATAAAGTTGGTGGAGTTCCCCTTCAAGGTGTAAAACTCCAATGCCTGTATATATCTATATCTTTGCCTAATAAGCTAAAAACAAATCTACTGTTTTAATTTGAAGGCAGTGGGAGGCCATTACTGTGGAAGAAGCGACAATGCTAGTAAGATTAGCTTAGTCACTTGACTTTAAACAAAAGAAAAAAAAGATGTTTAACAGGATGTCTTGGCAGGAAGACAATTTGAATCAGTGAATGATGCAATGAATCGTTATTAGAGGTCTGACAACAGCAACCTCTGTCAGAGTTAAGTCGCAAAGCAGTTTGGTTTTGGCCTGTGAGCTCAAAGAATAAGATCCACACACATGAAGTAGTAGATGTAGTATTTGAACAAATGTCTGCAGGACGGCTGTGGACCCTGTTTGTACGGTATGTTAGGTATCTGAAAATCTGAAATCCAACATAACAAACTGCGACTGTTCAGTACTAAACAGGTCAGGCATGATGGCTGATCCACAAGGTTGTTAAGTTAAGTTTAAGAAAGTTTGTGAGCAGCAGAATTAGGCAGTGATGAGAGCCCTGCTTCGAGCAGAGTGAGTGCTGCAGAGCATGTGTGACCCTGTGAAGCCCTCAGCTCCAGGTTGAGCCAGCCTTGGCGTGCAAACCCAGAGAGATTGTTTTTCAGTCAGGAGATCATGAACAAGGATGGAAATCGTCTTCATCGGGCATGAATGCAGTCAACGTTTCAGTTGATCCGGCTCTATTGATCTTGTGCCGCGACCCGATAGAAAGCCGCCACGCACGCCATGTTTCTGTCGGCAGTCTGAACGTACCTTGATGTTGTAGATGGGGTGAATGTTATTCATCGTGTCCATCACCACTTTGCGTACCTGAACAACAGAGAAAAAAGAATGAAAAAAGAAAGAAAGAAAATGCTTCTAAATCCTCTCAAAAATGTATTTTAATTTGGGCATTCTCTGTGAAGTTCTCACCTCCTTCAGGCCACTGAAGGGCCCCAAAGCCGACACCGTGTTGCCCTGCACCATCACATAGCAGCTGGTCAGCAACTCTAAAGCCTGGAGAAAAGGGAAAGGAAAACAAAGTCAACAGATGACTTAATAAAGAAATTATGTGTTAACAGTGTTACTATATTGTTCCAAAGACACGAACACTCTGCTGGCTGATTAGCAGGAATGCTGCCATCTAGTGACGTTTACCTCATAATGCAAACTGGGGACCAGAGACAAAGACCAGGAAACATAATAAGTCATCCCAATACTATGAGGCTGTGTTCACACTGGAGCCCAGTGGAAGTCAATTCAATCAACAACAGTGAAAAGAAAGCAGAATCTCCGAGACGACGGCATCTTCCCGGCAGGCAGCAGACATGTTGGATGACTCTGCTGCAGGACTCACTTTTAGGGTGGAGCCCTTGGGGCCGATCAGCCGCTGTCTTCGCTTCACAAACCGCTCTTTGTTCCTCACCAGGGTTCCGATTTTGATGATGTCACACGCAACGTCATCCTGTAAAATCCGCACAGCCTGGAAGCAAAAAAAAACAAAAAAAAAACAGGGAAGTAAAACAACCCAATAATCTGACACCAGCATCACTCCTGTGTTTACTACTGCTGCTGTCAGGCATCAGGAGTTTTTTTAAAACAACAGAAGCCACCTTCAGGAGGTCTGTGAGCAGTGATCATTACCTGTTCGAATGGGACGCTCCTGGCCAGCAGCTTGATGAGATCTCTGGCTCTCACGATGACATAAGGATCAAACGTTTTTTTAGTTGTGCAAACTGTCATGCTTCCCTCGATTAGGTCCAGAGAGGCTTTGATGTGCTGAGAGGAACAATAATCCATGTTACCAGGTGTGCAATCAATGAGAATTACAACTAATTGATGGATGGAATCCCAAAAATATACCGTGTCTGGCCACAGCTGACGCTAGTGTGGAGGTTTAACAGGTAAAGTGCACAGTACAGGCCTGCAATTCAGTCTGACCTGGCCATAAGGCAGTGATGTAATCCAGCCACGTTCAGCTCATTTTCGTGTAAATACTGAGATTTTGGGTCAAACACAGGCTTACAAATGCACATTACTCAACCTTCAATGATACTTTGATTAAAATGGATGCCTTTCTCCATCTAAAATGCACCATCCTGCGGAATCAATGTTATTTCTAAAAGCATTTAACTTGAGAAAACTAACTGATCATTTAACTAAAGTCATTTATCAAGTAAAAAACTTTTGCTGGCAGATCTTAATGGTAAAGATCTGCTTGCTTTTGTGTTTCAAACAATCAGAAATTGAACCTGTTTGGGTTTGAGTGTCAGCTCTGACGAAACGCCTTGCAATTTTTGTCAGTTCATAAATGGACAAATTCATGAGCTGTAATTCAATGACCTGCACGCATCTCTGGAGTTATGTCACACATACTCCTGATTGATCAAATGTATCCTTCCCCAAACAAAAAATCTCTCTTCAGAGTTTAATTTAGCTGCTCGCTCTGTTGAACTGAAAAGCAGCATCATGCATTTCAGTGACATCCTGTCTCGGCAAGTCACATTTGCTAATGTAGCCACTAGCTCAAAGGAAAAAAAAAAAAAAAACAGAATTGCGGACTAAATGCGTCCACTCAAAGTTATACAAGCAGCAGCAACAAAATGAGACCTTTAACTCTGTTAACTATACACACATACACCAAACACAGAACAGATCAAGATGCTTCTAGAAACATTAAAAACACAACAGACCAAAATTCCTAAAGTTCTTGTTGACTAAAACTAAATAATCACACCACTAAACCTAATATAAATTTTGGTCAAAATCAGCTGTCAAAAAGATCACTGTTGGCTTCTCTGTTGATGAAACAAAAATCAGCCATATGAAGACATCAGCGAGGCTGTGGTCAATCAGGATGTGATTAAAAACTATCATAAACATACTGTTTTTTGTTCAATAAAACCAGTTTGGATTCAGAAAGTTCACGGTTTCAGCTGTCAGCTCTCTGTGTCTCTGGGAAAAGCTTGTGCTCAGTCAGTGAACTTACTGCCTCTCCTAAAGCTTTCTGCACAAGCGGCCAGCATTCTTTCAGGTAGGCTTCTCTGTACTTGGGGAAGAGGGTGGCGAAACTGCTCTCCTCCAGCAGACCACGGGGGTTGTCATCTCTGGTGAAAGGGGACTCTTTCCAGCCATCAGGAACAGTCAGGAGTTCAGATTCATCCACTGCATGACACAGACACAAACCATGAAAGAGAAATAGAAAGATGTAGAGATAAAAGGTTCCAAGAACAGCAGCGGATGGAAGCCAACAGCAGGAATCCTATATTGACGAGGGACGTTTAATAAAACAAGTCAAACTGCATGAAGTTTGGAGTGAGAAAGTAGACCTGGACAAGTAGATGCTACGCAACAATCTGTATGTTTACAATGTCTGAGAATAGCAAGGTGACGAATATTTGAGAGTTTCTCCATGCGCAAGCAATGGACACAGAGAGTAACTCCATGGTAACGTAGAGGAGAGTAACGCTAACTTAACGAGTTTATAGTGGGGATTTGGGGCGTCTGTAACGTTACACTGCTTGAAACGCTAATTAACGGTACACAAATAAGATAATGTAAATATTACTGGACTGTACTTTTCCTTGGTGTGAGCCCGAAAGCCGACATTTTTAACTAAAAACTCTACAGGTGTTCACAACACACGACAGCTCACTTGCCACCTTAAAGAGAATTCATGCGTGCCTTGTGTCCGACATGTAAACACATCGATTAGCCGACTAAATTCAGCTCAGCTCCACAGAGAATGGATTTCCGGGTGTCATTTAATAGTTTTTAACTCTCTGGCAGCCATAACTCACCTTGCTTTAGAGACTTTTTCGATTTTTTCCCTGTTTGAGCTTCACTCACGCCGTCTCCCGTCGTGGAGGACGCCATTGTTGAGCAGAAGCGGAAGTGACGCACGACTCTTCTTCGTGTGAATGTGTTGGTTCTCTGCGGCAGCGCGTTACTGCCACCGTGACAGAACAGGTCAGGTTTTTTTTCGTGTTTTGTGAAGAAAACATGTGAATTGAACATTTAAGAAAATAAATTAATATTTGTAGTTAAAAGTCTCAATACAAAACTTTGCACTACTCCTCTACACAGCCCCTTCAGATAACTTTACCCAACACCAAAGACACAAACATGATAAAGATAATGTTAGTACTGTTCAGTTCAGTAAACCATTCAATCACACCACCTGCACACTTTATTCTCAATTATGGAGGCCAGAACACTGTCCCACATAATTTAATGTTAAAGTCATCACATTTTAGCATACTGACACTAAAAATTACTGGAGTCAGCATGCATTTTTTTTTTTTGATAGATTTAACTCCCTTTGATTTCTTAAATTTCCACATAAATTACAGAGAATGTGACCTTCGTGTCCTGCTCTGATGCCAGTTACAGATCTTAGGATAGTTCACGATTAACAACCAGCTTCGAAGTGACATTTCAGCACAAATCAGTTCCAATGATAACATGTATTTCAGTTCTTTGCAACACTTCAGCATGCTAAATGGGCCTATAATCCATTCACATTCCTGCCATATTGAGCCTGAGAAATATTCCTTATCTACCATTTAAACATATTACATCACTATGATTACTGAGGATTATAATTCCATTAAAAAGAAATCCTAACAATAAACACTGTCTCAGATGAATTACTGTATTTTTACAATCCTGTTGTGCAATTTTCAAATTGTTCTCCTCTTACCACTAATTTGACCTTTCTCAAACCCAAAGTTTCAGCTTCAGTGTTTCATGAGTGAGTCATCCTCCTGCTGTGTCTACACTGACAGTGAATTTATATGAAAAATAGTGTGAAATGTGTAAAACATTTCATGATAACTAACAATTTCTGCCACGTTTTTAAAATGCTCTTCTGTATCATTACAAAACACACTCACAGATGGTGTTCCAAACACTTTATTTGAGTCGTAGGCGTTCATAGTAAGTCATGATTGCCTTGGTTGCGCTCACTGAGAGCACAATCATTCCCAAAAAGCCTATTGATCCAGCCACAATAGAGATCATTGTCATGTGCTCTGCCCCTGCAAAGAGATGGACACAAGTCAGTGAAAGATTGCATCAACAAATGCTATCCTTGAATAGCAATATAGCATTCTTTGATGCATACAGATTGTAACATTCATAAAAACAAGTAGTCACAGTAAGGGCTAGGGATACAGCTCCTCTTTTTCTTTTTAAAATCAATTTTTGACCTGACCCCTGAAAACATCACATGCACTAATCATGTCACAGTATGTGCAACCATTCTGGACTGAGCACCTGCTCAGATTCCTTGACGTAAACTCACAGTGAGACGGTGGGAGTGACTTGACCCTCTTGTTGACCACCAGAGGTCCAGCAGACACAACAGCAGCTCGTTTCCCCTTTCTGTCCATCTGGCTCACTGACCTCTTGGTGCGCTGCAGGCTGCTGCAATTCTTTTACAGAAATAGGCTCCATTAATGATTTTCATGGTGATTTTCACTCTTCTACATTTCTTTCCAGCTTTACTTACAGATAAACATTTCACATAAAAATCATGAGCTTTTAAAATCAACCTCATCAGTAAAATGTTGCATCAGTAATAAGAATTCAGCATGTACCAAGCATCAAGCACCCCCAACGTATCAGTCAGCTGATTTTGGCCAATCACAGATATATCGATATTGATGTATATGTTGCCTGATATGTGCAGATATGAAAACTTTTTAGTCTTTTTTGTCGTTTTATGTCAGTGAAACATGAGCTGCTATGAGGCCTAGTTGGAGTGATTAAAATAGGAGATGTTCCATCAGACATGTATCTGTGTCACAGCTGAAACACCTCAAATAAAGACATAGAATGCACTCAGGACAAGGGGCATTTGTTCTCTGAATTTGTCTTGAAAACAGTGCTTCTTCCAAGGCATGGTGCTGTTTTATGTGTGTACTTATTGGTGCTGGCAAGGAGGCACTACCATAAAGCCTTAAGTCAGGGAACGACAGTCTCCCATTTGCAGTTAATGCAGAGACTACATGAAAGACTGAACACATGACTGGTTGTAGCCTTAGCTTTGCAAGATGTGCACTGATGCATATCTGTTTTAGGTATAATGGTAAATCCTTCTGCCCAGAAGTGGGTATACACAATAAACCTGTGTTTATACACCACTACACCACTGCAGTCAGCCACAGATGAGCCTATCCAGAACCAGGAACCTTAAGGGCACCATCAAGACAGCACGTCTTACATCTGCAAAACATTAGCAGTCTGTCTCAGCCTTGAAGGGAGCCTTCAGTTTACCTTTGCACAGTCTTCATTGGGTCCACATATGTTGGCCAGGCAGTGAATGTAGAGGGGCAGCCTTTTGGGCATGGTGAACATCTGAATGGAAAATCTGCTTATCTGAGCCTGGCTGTTGACAGAGAGCCAGTGGAACGTGCTGTCAACAGGACAGCTGGAGACAAGACAGGATGACATCCATTATCATCACCACCCAAGGCAGCTAAAGCAGGTCAAATATATTACACACTGTACAGCCACTTAAACCTTTAGCTTGAGCTTTGTTTTACTCTGTTTAACCTTTATGTTAAGCCTCAAAGCTATATCATAAATGTTACCAGTGTCTTTCTGTGGCATTACACAATGTACGCACACATTTTGATGAGGGGGCATCCTCCCCTGCTGAACACACAGACCTCACTAAAATAATGCAGGCACAGAGCCACACTCGGAGGGCATCTAAGGGACCAGCACCCACACATGGAGGTAAAGCTGAAAATTTTACAATGCATCCAAAACACATCTAAACATGCAGTCAAAATAAAGAAATTTAACTGATGCATCAGTCCATCAGTCACATTTTCACCCACCCATCCTGAAGAAACACACCCTGGATGGTGTCCTGTGGGTCAGTGCTCTCAGTGGCCCAGCATGACTCCACCTGCAGGAGCACGTCTGAAGCAAACGAGTTGTTGGTTTGCAGGGCCACCTGAAAGAACAGGGTGTCCTCATCCTCCAGGGATATGGCATCCCTATAGCTGGTAGTGTATGACTCATCAGTGTACAGACTCATGGTCAGCCCCAGCTGCAGGGATGAGCTGAACTCCACCAGAGACAGGGTGGAGAGCCTATAACAAAAGAAATAATGTTTTGTGATCATTTGTGAAGACTTTTTTCTTTTTAAATTCAGGTAAAGAAACAGAATGTTTGTCTCACCACTCCATATTCACACCGACTTGAGTGTTGCGGACATAATGTCGTGGAAAGATACACATCCAGACGACCTTTAGATCCCGTCGGCTGATGGTCTGCTCCGTGCTCAAGGTCACCGTCAGAGTGTTTTGGTACTTGATGTGGGTGTTGTTCAACTGGACAATCACACACACACCTTGTTATGCTAAACTCATTCATTACACTTCAACAGGTAGAACAGATTTAGATAATAATAAATGCACACTTTATCTTATAGTTATTAAGCACTTCATTATCCAGATATCTTGTTATGGGGCAACACCAAACTGCTGCTCTGACCTAAACGGCCTCAGGTAAAAGATTACAGATATAAATGTGAGGATTATTGTATTCACACCATAAGTAATTTGTTTATGCATTATAAGGCCTGTGATGATAATTAAGCATGTATGGATTTAAAGATTGAAGATATGAAGATTCCTTTGCAGTATTGACACCAAAAGGTCACACACTGATGGAGACATTTGGTCAGCAAGATTAAAAAGTCCCTCACCAGCCTCCCTGTTCCACATTCAGAGGCTTTCCGTGAGGCACGGAAGTAGTAGAACATCTCCGTCTCCTCCACAGTGCACCGCCCATCGTTCAGCTTCACATCAACCTTTCCTCCCATGTATGAAGTCAGGTATGGTTTTGCTACTCCACCAGTCACCAGTTTATCCAGACATTGGCTGAAAAGGCCATTTTCTGTTTCAGGACAGCCAGAGAAGAGAAGTCAGAATCACACTGTGGATAGAACATGCAGTTCCTCTAGTGTCCACTAGATGCTGGCCTCAACATAACACAGTGTGTCTGAACTCCTCTCTCTGAACAAAGTCAAATACATTCAACACTGATGTTGTGAGCAGCATGTGTTTCATTGGATAGAATATTTAATTTGAATACGTTTACCATTGCAGACTGGATGTGAAGCCGTAGGAGGCTCGATGATGGAACTGACATCGTAGAAGCCATGTTGGCACACACAGGTGTAGGAGCCCAGAGTGTTGATGCACAGAGAATTACGGGGACACAAAGTTTGCTCGGTACACAGATCTGGACCTGACAAACAAACGGTCACAGCAAATAAGATTAATCCCAGAAAACAGAAGATTTTTTGTTTGAACTCTGTTACAGACTTTAGACTTAAACAAGTTAAACTGTTTTTTTCACCATCACCCACCATCCCAGTGAATGACCCCATCTGTAACTGTGACATTTGCTGCATTGAGGGAGTGAATGTAATCCAACTGATCTTCAACAGGCAGGGGCACATCATCTTCA
This sequence comes from Chaetodon trifasciatus, assembly GCA_037975065.1. NCBI lineage: Eukaryota > Metazoa > Chordata > Actinopteri > Chaetodontiformes > Chaetodontidae > Chaetodon > Chaetodon trifasciatus. The sequence goes on along the minus strand of JBBMOE010000028.1, from coordinate 3,987,031 downwards.
CTTCTTGATGCATCAAAAGTCAGAAACAGAATCTCTGTTTTGTCTGGCTCGTCCGCAGGTTCTAAGGTGGCCAACTCAATGCGGGCTGGCTGATCAAAGTCTTTCAGCAGACTCTGCAGCTGAAGGACACACAAGATATGACACTTCAAAAATATAGCTTGTTATAATCTTGTTTGGAAGAAAATATGCTTGGCTGACATTAGGTGTCAAACACAAACGATTTTTATCTTACTGAAGAAGAAAGATAGCACTAGCCATGTTAGCTCCACGATGCTGTACTTAGGCACAGTATTGCTTTTAGGTAAATGTTAATGTTAGCATGCTAACATGCTTATAATGACAATGCTAAGACGCTGATGATAAGCAGGTATGTTTACCATGTTCAACATCTGAGTATAGCTTATTAGCGTTCTGTCAATTAGCACTAAACACAAAGTACAGCTGAGGCTGATGGGAATCTCATCAGTTTCATAAACTAAAGTACTGGACAAAAATTCGGACCTGATGACTGTGCAGGATGTAAATTAACGGATCACCAAAGAAATCACAGTTCATCCTATGTGGACCATGAATGTCTTTACAGAATTTCATGGCAATCCATCCAATAATTGTTGAGATATCAGGATAAAAGTGGTGGACTGACCAACAGAGCTAGCATGGCTAACAGCCTTTGAGATTTCATTGAGATCTATCATTATTTTTTAGTAGCTAAAAGAAGACGGTTTTGAGTGATATTTTGTATTCAAGAATATTTTTTATTCTAATGAATTTGTTGTAAAAAAATGTAGACTGTTTAACTCTAATGCTGTCTTGACATGTTTGTGTGTTTGGTGTAGCTGAAAAAAAATTGTTAATGCACTTCAGTCAAGTGGTTGCCATGACGCTAAAAGATGGTCTCCTTGGCTGACATTCCCTTGAACTCAAGGGTTGTACTATTACACAGCACTGTATGCAAAACCCCCCAGAAAACTGGATCTGCAGTCTATGATCACTGATGGAAACAATCAATTTCCTCCCACCTTATCCTTCAAAATCTTCCTCATTGCAGCTCCTGGTTCTGACATGTCGTCCTGTAGATCCTCAGGCAGTGACCAGGGCACGACCATCATGAGACCTATTCTGGAAAGGTCTAACTGCAGCTCTACAGGAGAGTTAAAATAGAAACACATTTGGCCGTGTTCAGCATAGATGAAGTATATCACTCACATTTAGGCCTACACTGGAGAAAAGTCACTTTATTATTACTTTCTTTTTATTCTAGCTTTCTTGAGTAGTTGTGTCGCTCACTATACTCTCCTGTTGTTACATCAGAATAATACAGAGCAAAACTCGTGACACACCACACAACTACAAAAGTCAGGCTGACCTTGATCCAGAGCAGGTCCAGCAGACCTCACAAGGAGCTCTAAGGATGAATTTGTCCCCTCAAAACATACATGAGAGCGTTCCGACTCCCACTGTCCGTCACATTCCTCCCACACGTCGAGGACGTAGGACTTCCCTTCCTCCAGACCTGGGAGATGCAGCTCTGTGTCACTCACCCGGCTGCTCTGCAGGGTGGTGCCGTTCTCCACAGACAGTTCATATAAAAAGACCACCGCTGGGTGGTGGGTGGTGCTGGGCCGCCACAGGGCGGTGGAGTCGTTGGAGCGATACTTGAGCTCAGACACACCATGGGGTCCTGTGCACACACAGTATGGAGCAGTGAGATGGTGCGTATTAACAGTCGCACGCATGGGACCAGTATGTGTTACCTGTGTGTGCTGTGATAGTTTTGGTACTCATGAGCACACTGTCTCCACACAGTGCCTCCACTCTGGCCTGGTATTGTTGGCAAGGCAGCAGGCCCAGCACAGTGTAGTTGGTGATGAGTGTCGTTCCCTGCAGCGCCCCCTCGTGGTAGACTCTAAACATAGAGATGGACGAGGTGTTGCTCACTTCCCAGCTCAGGGTGTAGTTATCGGGACCAAATGATGTCTGATAGAGGGCCTCGATACGGGAGTGAACTGAGGAGCAGAGAGGGGATTATGTGAAGCAACAGTGCATTTTATTGCTTATCATTTCTAATCTTCATTTGTAGGAGTCTCATTTTAAAGCAGGGAAAATTACCATACTAATACTAAAATAAATGTGTATAAGGTCTGGGAAGAAATGCCTGTAAATGAATAGAAAAATAAAATGTGTTAAGATCCTTAAATAATTTTGGATTTCACAGATTGTACAGTAACAGTATTAGTGGTTAACAAGAAAGCAGCGCTGCAAATGAGTGGCTGCAAAATATGTAAGTTCAGAATCAACTGTGATAATATATAAGAGATGGTTCATTTAGGGAGTTCATCAACTCATGCAAGACTCACCAGAGTTTCCATCGTTCAGGACCATCTTGCTGTAGCGGGACTCTATCCCTGCCAGGCAAACCGTCTGTAGGCCGAACTTAACCCTTGTGCAGGGCTGCAGGCCAGATAAGATGAACACAAAGTCTTCCTCCATCTGCCACATGGGCACCTCCTCTGTGATGTGGTCTGTTCCATTGAGGTAGAAGACGGTGAGGAGGAAGAGGGAGAACTTGCGGTTCTCAGGGAAGTCCCAGGCCAAAGATATGCTGCTGCTGTTCCATGATGTCACCTCAAAGTCCTTGGGAATGTCTGGGTCTGGTGGAAAAATGATAAATAATCAGAAACCTTTTTTTTTCAACCTCCATTAAGAGATTTTTGATGAGTGCAAGTCCAGTATTCATTCTCCTTTTAGCTCTGCTTTGGTATCCACAACCTCTTGAGAAAACTTCTGGTTGTTCAGCTGCTGAATACTGCAACATGTTCACCAGGTATTTGCTAACCGTGTCCGTGTGTTGTTTTGGTGCTGGGCAAGTAGCGTACAGAAGCAGCCTTTATCGATTTTTCAGCTACAAACTCACAGCCGCCTGCTACTTCTGGAAACAAGGTTGATGAAAGCAGTGACACTGAACTTGAATAGCAACATGGACTGAAAAATCAAAGTTTGAGTTGGTTGGCACTTTAAGTAATGTTTGGCTCTGTGGGGTTTAACTTAATAATCATAATAATCAGCAGCTCTACATGAGAGACATTGCTGACTTTTCTTTAATTCTGCACCATAAACAAAATTCCATTCACCTCCACTGTATTGGAGTGATAACGATAAAGTGTCAGATGGACACCTCAAACCTTGGACAAATAGAGAACCAAAAGTATCTGCATTACCAGGTACTACGAGAGGTAACAAATGCAGTTTGCTTGTTTTTTTAATCTTTGTGGACTGGCCCTGTTCTGCTGTTCTTTATTTGTAGATGTCTACTAATCCACCCAACAGCCAATCCATACCAGTAATAGCAGAGAGGCAGGTGAAAGACTGAGTGCCTGCAATCTCCACACAGGCCACGTAGGGGCTGCAGGAGTCCAGAGCTGTGAAGTGGTAGTGGTTGTTGGTGGTAGTGTCCATGCTGAGAGTCTTGTAGGAGCCCAGGTCACTATGATACAGCGTCGTGGTGTGGCTGCTGTTCACAGCTGGGCGGTTCTCCACCCAGGAGACCAGCAACATGGAGGGAGTCCTGGACTTGAGCTTGACCGGGAAACGCATAGTGTGGCCTAGGATGAGACCAAATGGAGTTTCGGTCATCCTGAATTACTTTTCATCATTCAACAACATCAAATCCTACCCAACTTATCTCCTTAAAAAACTGAGGGAAGGTCATCATGTGAGTTCAAAGACGTGAACAGACTAAACACAAGAAGCAGATAATCTCACCAACAGCAAGGAAGAAGTTTTCATCCTGGTGGAAGAATAATGTGCCATTTTCACATGCAAACACCTCAGTGGGACTCATCAACTCCAGGAAGCCCTGAAGAAAAGACGATGGATGAACAGAGTAAGGTGGACTGTATAAAAATCGAACATCCATCTGCATCAAATTGTATTTTGATACATGCTATATCAAAAACTGAGTACCTTTGTGACACTTGTTGGTTGCTCTTGAGGTTTCTGCAGGCCTCTTATTTGAGTGAACTTTGTACCTTTGATAAGCACATTTCAGTTAACGTTTGATAGCTATTGGTTCTTACTGGGTAAAAAAAAGTATACATATATTAAAAAGATGCTTACGTGGAGTGATTCTTAAAGCCCATGCCTGAACAGAGCCTCCATACTGAAGTGTTAGCTTGTTTTCTACAGCTGGGGACACCGTCAGGGAGGTAACTTTGCCTACCTTCCTGATGGATTTCAGTGCTGTATCGTTGAGCCATATGTTTCCGTTTTGCCTAAAAGGATAGAAAACAATAGAGCACTGCTACATCCCATGAGACAAACATTTCTTAAATGCTGCCCTGCTTATTGGCTTACAGACTAGTAAAACATCATTTAAATAGTGATTTTTTTTCTTTTTACCAGCGACTCCTCAATTTAATATCCATCTGATACACTATGTGAATTTGTCCAAGGTGCACTGTCTGGCCAGAATTATGTGGACAACCCACCCACACACTGTTGGATACTTTTGGTCTGGGGCCATTTTTCACAGCTTTCAGATGCGTTCCCTTAGTTCCAGTTCCAGGGGAAAATCATTGGTCAAGAGTGGTTGATTAGCAGAGAATCAGAAAATTGTGTTTTTGTAAACGGAGCTTGGTATGAGGCTCTCTTCAGAGAGCAGAGGACAAAGCTTATGAGGCATACTTTCTTGTGTTTACCTTTCCAGAGCATTTTCCTTGCTCATCCAGCATATTGAGAAGGTAATATCATCACAGCATCCTGGAGAAAAATCACATTAGAATGTCTCCAAATGTTACAAATTCTGGTTTATCTTATCTCGATGATATGCCGGGTGCAGTGAGTTACTCACCAAACAATATGGTACGAGGCACCAGTACGAAAAAGACAAACAGAAACTCTAAGGAGTTCCTGAAAATATAAATGGTGATTAGTCCACTGAATTTGAGAGAGGTAGGTGATAAAAATGAATTAATAAAATACTTATTTTCTTACATTTTCTCTTTAATTCCAGCAAAGGAAAGCATGTTGAGTTTTTTCAAGTCAAGGCTGAACTGGAAACGACAGACTCCTAATGAGTGACAGCTGTGCGCTGCCTTCACTCACCTGCTCAGATTCACCAAGGTCCTGGAAATCCCTTGTTTTTCTGTTGATGGGCCACACCATACATTTAAGTCTCCATACCCATACTTTCATTATTACTGTGGTAGTCTCATGAAGAAATCACTTTCATAATGACTGATAAAGAATTAATGGCAATAATCAAGAGACATTAGGTTGGCGTACACATTATAAAGGCCACCAAAACCACTTTTCATTCAACTGTTACAACATTTTATGCTAAATACTACTAATAAATAAAACAAACCAGGAAACAGATTTCTTGTTGTATGTGTTTTATGTTGTACAGGAATATATTACAAGTGCATTGAAAATATGGCACTCTGTGTTACAAATTACATGCAGTAACTTATATCAGCTGATATGGTGAAGGTGGTGGTGGTGGTGGTGGTGGCAAAAACTAAGGATGGAGGAGCAAATTTAAACCTGTTTCACTGATAAATGTGATGCTGAAGGGGTTTACCTGTTTACAAATATATATGTGATATATAATAAAAATGCTGGTCCTGCACAGTGTGAAGAGACTGTATGCTAGAGTTCTGAACACTTTATAATTATGACCTCTTAACAAAAAGCTTCTTATGTCCTCTCATCACAGGTTATGGTTTCAGTGTGGACATGAGGTGTGAGCAGTTTTTCCCTCTCAGATCACTATTTGAAAGTTTTCTAAGGCCTCAAAAGATAAAATGTAATGAGTATTTCGTAAGAAAACTGGAAAACAATCAAGAACAAAGTGGGAAAAAATATATCTAATTTTATGTGACATTTTTTTCTTTTTGTGTGTACGAGCCTCTATCATGAGTATCACGGGAGTGATGGGGATCATGACAGCATGTTGTGCTGCAGAAGGCCTATAGGTGGTGGCATGCACCTTAATGAAATTTGCAGTCTGTCATCTACAATTCACAAATAAATGTATTTGTTTTAATGAAAAATCAGTAACTGAGAAACAAGAATGGTAAGAAATGGATTAAAAAACACCAACAAACATGTCTTCCTTCATGAAGCCTGCTGTATTACTTATCCCCATTTACCTCCAGAGAGACCGTGATTACATTAAGCAAAGGAAAGACAAGTTGTCCTCTATTAGTGATCCCGCATCAAACTGTCTGTGTCCAGCTGTTCGGGGTCTACTGGAAGCCATTCAGCAATCAGACAGAGCAGCTTTTGTTTGATAAATCTTAACCAGCAACCAGCCAAATTGGAGTCACAAGTATGCACAGTCTGTAGAGAGTTTCAGGCTGCAGGCTTGTGGGGGCTGCAACTTTTCTACCTCTGGACCATAATTGAAGTCAAATCATGATCTGAGCAGCAGGGTCTGGGGAAGTATAAGAGTATTCTAAGGCAATATGGAGAGCTGGCACTGTTTGCTGCTGCTGTGCACACTAAGTTTAGAGCTGGCCTCTGGAGAGGCGACGAAAAATGATGATGACATTGACCTTGTCAGCTTTCTGAGAAGTATCTACCCCGGGCTGCTGGTGAGAGACGAGCCGTTCATCATCAACAGAGACTTTGAGATAAACTCCCTCAAGGAGCCGGGACGCCCTGAGGTCCTCTCGATCACAGAGCAAACCAAGGACAAACCAGTCAATCAGGATACAAATGGGGCTCAGGGACCTCTGGTGTTAACCAAAGATGGCCAGATCAAGGGGGTTACAGTGGATAAGGCCCATATATTCTATGGGATACCGTATGCAGACCCACCTGTCGGGGCTTACCGCTGGAAGCCCCCGAGACCTGTGAGTCCTTGGCAGGGGATTTACGATGCCTCCTTCCCCAGGGCAGCATGTGTGCAGGCCTGCAGCGGACCCATCACTGAGGAGTGTCCACGGACAGTAAGAAACAGTGCATTTCACACTTATTTGCATGTTTTCATGGTATTTCACTTTAGGGTGTAATTACATGGCTGCACTTTTGGTATTTTGGCCCAGAGTAAGCTAACTTTCACCTGCTGGATCACCAACATTAAAGATGACAGTTGTACTTTGGTGATAGAGTAGCATTTTAGTTATAATCCTCTCTCACAGTCAAAGATATTGTGGCACCATCAAATAGATGAAACTAAAGAGTCAGCAATATTTTTGAGTTTGCGGCTTCTAAGTAATCAAATTAAAATATGCATGTTTGTATATGTGACAAAAATATTGAATTAGCCTACAAAATATCAAAAAAAATACCACATCTTGGATTTCTTTTACTGTAAAATGTAACTTTGATAAAAAACAGAACATATTTAGAAGAGGTGGCTGCAAAAAGTTTTCATTTCGAGGTGAAGATGTTGATAAGATATATTCCACTTGTTAAACATAGCTACAAATCAACCAACCGCTTGTAAAATGGCTGCAAAAGGAGTGTCTGGTGTGAGGCTGGAAGGCTGGCAGTGGGAGTTACCATCTTGGAATAATGTATGAATTGACTCCCAAATTGCAATAACAAGGTTTTCTTATTCAGGTGACACTGTGTGAAGGCCAACTTGCTGCTTCATATTAGCTCACTGAATGGAAAAAAAGAAGAAATTCTGATTAGAATATCAGCCTCAAAAGTATAAAGTGCGTCACTGACCATTAATATCTGATTAGCAGCTAACAGGAGCTAACTAGCCTGTTAGAAACTATAGCTTGTTTAAACACTGAAACAGGAAGATAAACCATGTCTCAAATGCTTTGCCAAGCTTCACCGTGATGAAGATTTGCTCAAACTTACATTTGTAAATGGACATCATCCTCGAGGAATATGTTTTTGTATCCTGACAAAATAGTCTAAATGAAATATTGCTTTTTAATGAACAAAAACTGACAGAATATTCCCTCAAATGCCCCCAATAGGTCAGTGAGGACTGTCTCTACCTCAACATCTTTGTCCCTGCCAATGTGAACCTCAGCTCCCCTCTGCGGAGCCTGCTGCCCGTCATGGTGTGGATCCATGGTGGGGATTTCATTGCTGGCTCTGCCTCCAAGCCGCTGTACGATGGACGCTTCATCAGTAACTTCACCCACACTGTTGTTGTGAGCCTGGAGTACCGACTGGGTGAGAGAGTTTGGTGGCAATAACCTGTGTATCAGCATAGAGAAAAAACAGAGACCTTATTTATGTATTTACCATTTATGGTCTTTTTCTGAATTGTACTGCATGTGCGGGAAAAAGGAAAGGATGACTTAAACCGTGGAGTTGGTTTGGTAAAGGCAACAAGCGGGCATCCCGTGGAAGTCATTAATCAGCTAAAATAATGGTGTGTTTATTGCAGAGTGCATGTGCATGTGTGTGTGTGTGTGTGAGACAGTGAGAGGCTGGATAATGTGTGCATGCCATTATTTTAATTGACTAAGCCTGTTGGTAATGGCTGTGTTTTCCTGCAAGCCTGAAAACAGGAGCAGATATATGTGAACGGTAATTTGGAACTCAGAGGAAATTAATGTCGTGCCGGAGTCAATTATGTCGAGCTGATCATGTGAACTGGTGCATGATTTAAGGTGCCTTTGGGTTCCTTGTGTCGGGCAAAGACCCTCGCGCCTCGGCTGTAGGGAATTATGGGATCCTGGACCAGCAGGCAGCTCTTCTTTGGGTCCAACGAAACATTGCTGTGTTTGGAGGTGATCCCAGCAAGGCAAGACACACACACACACACACACACACACACACACACACACACACACACACACACACACACACGCACACATACACACACGCACTTATGCTTAGCTTTGCATTCATGTTTCTGAACACACATTTTGATGGTTATGAGGATTCCAAGCGGCAGTTAAGGATTTTTCGAATAAATAATATCCATCCTTTCATATTTCCAAATCTGAACAATACTGTACCATACTGTGATTTAAGAAAACATGCCACCCACTACAATATATTGTATTCAGCATCAGCATCCTAGCTCTGTCATTGTGAACACATTAGCATGCCTGCCAGGCCTGGAATTTCCTCATTTCAGGGGCAAGGCCACTTGGCCTTTGGTATTAACATGTGTTTAAGCACACAAAGGTCAAATGCCAGGACTGCAAGGCTATCAAATAAAACGATGATTTTAATAAATAATGAATAATGCATAACTATCAGTGAAAGAAATAAAGCCGTTTATGTCACAAAATAGGCCCATTGATGCTGCAAACATCAGGCTATACTACTTGTTAGGCAACACTTATTTAGGCCACTGGGTCAGCTAAGTCATCATTGCAGTAATTTATGAGCAGCTGGTTATATGTTCAGTCAACCTTCTCAGAAGTTCACTCAGTCTCAGGTTTGGGGCATTAGAACATCAGGATGAGTTTCATTAATCCTCCTGTTTGACTGGTGCTACATTTGTGTCAAACTATCAGTGTTCCAGCAGTTTGGCTCGACATCGAACCACTGGCTATGTGTGCAATGTAGACAAACATACAGATGCTGGGTGGCTTGTCCAGAGGACCACAGAAATACTTGAGCTGGTGAATGGAACAGCTTTCTACGGAGCCCCTACAGTGCCACGAAGAAAAAAAACTATATCGTGCGCACAAGATACTGAATCGAGCGCACGAGATCCTAAAACGTGCGCACGTTTAAGCTAAATCGTGCGCACGAGGTACATACGGCTCTCCGTAGTGACCATTTCAGATGTTCACAGTCACACACGTGATACAATGGAGAGAAGAACTCAGCTAATTAACTTTTATTTTCACCTCGGAATGTCATACAATGACATTCTTGTTGCGCTTGCCCTGAGACATGGGATGTGTTGCCGCCTGTCTGTATAAATGAACGAGTTAATTAAATCGAGCTAGTTTCCAGTTATTTTCAGCTTTCCTTTGATATGAAATATAACAGGTAGCCCACACTGGAAAACAGTATGTCGTGAGCCGTTAACAGACATTAACTAAAAGGATTTCAGGTTCATAAAGTTAAAACTGTAACAGTAAGAACTACTTTCTATTGCCAACAGGTGAAGTTGCTGATTGTGGCGTTTTGTCCTAACACCCCTGTGTTGTATCTTTTTTGTCAGGTGACAATTTTTGGGGAGAGTGCAGGTGCTCAGTCAGTGAGTCTTCACCTGATGATGCAGAGCAGCAAACCTCTGTTTAAGCAGGCTGTCCTACAGAGTCTGCCCTTCTCCATCCCTCTGAAGACCAGGTGAGGAACCATCGGCTCAGGTTGATACTGGTTACTGGCTGCAGATACAAAACATTATGAGCTGTCAAAAGTATTCATTTTCCTGTCTTCTGAGACAGAATGAGATGAATATGCGCTTTCTTGAGCTTTTGCTGTATTCAGACCTTGTGGGAATGTCCCCAGTGTGCTTCCAGACAACTTCAAGCTGAAGAGTAATTTTGTTTTTCACCGTCTCTTTTCGCAGACACGATGCCCTGAAGCTGGGAAAAGACTTTGCTAAACAGACCAACTGCTCTGTGAGCAACATTGTCTGCCTGCTGTCTCTCACTCCACAGGCCGTCCTGGCTGCCCAGATGAAAACAAGTAGGATGCCACAAACACCAACCTACGCTCACCACTTTTAGAGCGACGCTCAGGGCTGCCCACACAGTTACATAAGAAGGCAGGATATAGTATGTTTATCTGCAAAAGATGATGAAAAGCCTTATTTTTATTCTGAGTGGCATACTGGAAAACTAAATCGTGAAAACTGAGGATAGTGGGCCTCGGGGCAATAAGAGGGATTCTACTGCCTGCCAGCACAAAACCTAATATCTGCAGGGCTGACAGAGTTATTGATCAGTATCACTGACTCAGTGATAAACTTCATCAGCGGCTGTTTTCTGCATGTTTGAACTCACATTCAGGCGCAAAAAACATCTGGAACCAAAACACATGTGACATGTTCTTTCAAAGACAAAGAGTCAGAAAGAAGCAGGGTAATATTAGAGTATTTTGAACTAACTCTAACTCCATCTAGTTCTTTCTGTTGGACCATTGGTCTAAGTTATAAAGTCCCCTGTCCCCAGTTGTGAAAATCAGAATGCATTTTCCATCTAACCGATGTGGTTTTTGATCACAGGCTCCAAGATCGTGAACCCATTCAGGTTCCTCGAGGTTTTTGAGACGTGGGGTCCATATATTGACGGGGAGTTAATAAAAGAGCAAGCTGTCACTGCCTTCCAGAAGGGCCATTGGCAGAAAGAGAAGCCGCTGCTGCTGGGTAAGAAACACACACACACACACACACACACACACACACACACACACACACACACACACACACACACACACACGGAGAAAACATACACAGGCGCCATAGGTGTAGTTTGAACGTTCAGATTTGACATACAAAACCTGTGATGAGCATTGGGCCCAGATGAAGCACAAAGAGCAGGCACAGACATTGCTATAAATGAAACCAGCCTGCTTAGGGGCCCCAAAAGTGAGTTTATAGGCTCCTAATCAGACCCCTGACACCACAAAGCAAATATGCACCATAAAAGCATAATCTGAAGTGATATATTGAAGGAGTGATTCAACATTTTATTGAGGGGTTCAACGTTTTTGCTTTCTGGCAGAGAGTTAGATGAGACTCGATAGCACTCTCACACCTGTCTGTTAAACATAAGAGTGTCAGGCAGCAGCTGCTTAGCTTGACTTAGCATGAAGACTGGAGGCAACAGCTGTACAATTGTGCAAACAGTACTTTTTATACACTAAGTACATTTTGCTGATAATACTGTTGTGCTTTTGCCATTCTGAATACAGGACATGTACTTGAGTTCTTTGACAGTATCGTCATCTTATGTTTACTTTAGTAAAAGATCTGACGTTCTTCTGGCATGGCTCAAATGGAAATCATGGAAGGTGCTCTCCAGATCTCCATTTTAAGAATTAGTACTGACCCCTGTGCATTACTTGACCTCAGGCAGGAACTCTGTGAATCCACTGAAACATAAAAAGATACTGTATCCTAAAATGCATGCTTTAAATGCTTCAGTGTGGAAAAAACATCAATAAAACACCCACCAGATGTTTCAGAATTGAGTACTTACAAAGACAGTAGAGACGAAAAATGACTAAATCCACCCTGAAGTATGTTTTTAGACAAACTGCCATTAACATCAGCTCATTCTAGCATTGCTGTGCCTGGAGAGTAACCTCCGGCCAGTCTGGCCAATCTCAGCTGTTTGTTTTCCCTTGGACTCTCTTTGGTTCTCATTATAATACAATTTGATGTGGAAATTCCCAAGATCATAGCAAAGCTGAAGACAAAAATCCTCAGAGTAATACGTGCTTTCTGTGTGAAACTAAGCAGCCTAGTCAATCAAGGTGAAAGCCGAAGCTTAATTACTTGTCGGTGCAAAATTGCCCAGAGTCATACCGAGAAGTAAACAGACAGCGTGTGCAAATGAGTAGAAGAAGGCTGGAGGCAGAAGTCTGACTGAGGCTCTGTTTTCTGTCCTGCAGGTACAACGTCAGAAGAGGGGGTGATCTTTGTGTATGGCGTCTTCAACAAGCCAGTCTCTGCAGTGGAGAGCACTGTGTACATCACAGCTATCTTTAAACAACACGCTCTGCGCGTCCTGCACAAGTATCTGCCCCTGTACAGGGACGCTGACCGCAGAGATATGCTGGCTCAGGTAGGAGGAGCTCTTTTTTCAGCATCATAGCAGGTGTACAGTCACACACACTGTACACACATTTCAGTGAGAGACGTCTAAGGGCCAGGAATAACCTCATTTGTTGAGTTATTTGTCAAGTTAAACCACAAAGAACATTTCAGTGATTATATCTGTGGTTATTTCTTAGTATAAAATACAAGCTAATGCTGTTTGCTGCTAGGGGACAAATTACACTCATCTGACTCCACAAACCACTGACATTTAAAGCAATGAATTAGGAATCTCATTCATCCCATTGAGAGCTGTGCACTGAAGCTAATATACTGATACAGGTTGTCCTGCGTCAGCAGCTGTCAGTAACACATACATTTCCCTGGCATGGCTGCACACATGAATGACAAAAAAATCTAACAATGACTCTTGATGGAGTTTAAATACTCACTGGACCCGATGATTTGAATTTTGAATGTCTAGAGAGTCATTTTTAGCCATGCTGGCATATGTTTCAGTCAGTTGTTTTATTTGGTCAGTCCACTACTTTGGTCCTGAGTGTATTATATTTATTATTATTATTAAAAAAAGAATGACTGTGACTCCCTGACTTAATTTAGCACCACCAATGGGGAAAAGAAACTACTTGTTCTGTGAAATCTCTCAGCATCTACTTCATAGATTGGCACAAAATTGTGTACATTCATGGTTCCCAGAGAATAAATGCTAATGACTGTGATGACCCTCTTTCTCTGGCACCACAATAAAAATGAACCAGATAAGGCAGATAATTAAGATTAATGTTAGCATGCTAACATGCTGAACTAGGATGCAGAACATAGTAAACATTAGCTGCATTCACATGCTCCCCGGACGGTCCCATGACTGTAGAGTCTTGGTCTTATTTAGCATTTTTAGCACAGTGTGTTTATGTTTCCAGCTTTGATAAACTGAAAATACAGAGGTGGAATGGCTCATGATGACACAAAGGAGGAAGAACGCCTCCAGCGGCTTTTGCTCGGGCTTTGTGATGCAGAGTGCAAAATGGCAGCCTCAGGGCTCTGCAGGGGGTCGGGAGGTGACACTCCTGGACATATTTGGTATTCAGTGTGTGGTGCAGTAGGCAGTCGAGTCACAACCATAGCCATCCCCTTCATAGATACACACACACACACCTTCTGCATCTCTTCATAGAGGACACTCTGACAAAGCATGACTGTAGATTCTCAGTCCTGTTGGGAAACACATGAAATTTAAAACAATAGCTGATATTACACCATTTCCACCATTATCTGACTCGGCTCCTCCCGACCATCAACAAGCCATTTTTTTCCAGTGTATTTTCCATCAGTTTCTTGCATTTTTCACCCTTATGAACAACAACTTTTGGTACTGGATGAAAGTTCTTTGTGGTTTCTCGGTTTGATTGATTTGAGCAACCTTAAACGATGCAAAAGATCGGCAGTTTGAGTGTGTGTTCTGGTGCTTCCTGTGTAGAAAATCACTACTTGCCCTGCATGTGCTGGTCGTGCCACAATAAAAGATCACATGATTTTACAAATCCAGCTGCCTTCCAAGCTAATAAAACTGTAGCCACTGTCAAAATCATCATTGTTGTATTTATAAAGAAATGTTTCCTCCCAAACTTCCCCTCAAACATCCCGTGTTTTGTTCAAACCTTGAACAAGTGCAGCTGATTTGTCATGCAGACATGAGCAAAGATAATGAAAAGCAGTGACTGAAAATATGACAATCGAAAACGTGCGAGCGTCCAATCTCGAGACGCTGATTATCAGAAGTCACTTCAGAGTTTGTATGTCCTCTGCTAAAGGACACAAGAGGTGTAGAGACAATAAAGTTCAGAGAGAAATCTGAAGTTCATAGAAGGCAGTGAGGCGAGCTGCTTTTAATCAGACTGAGGCAAATTGCGTATAATTAATATTCTTCCATCATAAGCCACCCTGTGGCTGTCACGGAACTGTCAGCTAATTTCCAGGTGGCTAACATTTACACAGTAACATCTAATTCTGAGTGAATGCACCGTCTGTGTTGAACTTAGTAACCTTTGTGAAAAAGGACAAAACGCCCCCAAAAAACCTTGGCTGCATTTACATTCCATCATGTATTCCAAGAGCTTTGTTCTCTTCCATATTTTCCTCACGCTCAGACTCAGACCCAGTCTCCCACACAGACCCAAACACACACATGCATCAATAACCATCCTTTCAGTGGCTTTGCATGGCGGGCAGTCGTGCATGGATCGATGTTCCACCCAGCCGGAGCTCGGTGTGTAACGAGGACTCCTGTGCTCCCTCCTGTTTCTTCACGGCTAACAAGCCTGATGGGAAATTGAAAAGAATTGTCATCTTCTGCTGCTGTGATTCTTTCTTTCAAAAGCATCTCACATGTCCTGATGATCAGGGTGATTAATAGTTTGTCACAGTTATCAGCAGACTTCAATGCTGCTCCTCGGCTCCTCAAACACAGCTGTGATCATGTGCCTACAGAGGGAGCTGCTACTCCAGTTTTTCTCAAAGTCTGGCTCCAGCACAGACCGAAGTTTTCCATTTCTCCTCCATGATTTATATGTGTGAAGCATGTGGAGCAACTGGAGTCAGGCAGTTTGTCTGTTTGAAATGCAGCCTGGCTGCTCCCACGAAGAAGCGACTGGTCTCTCATTAACATCTGCAGTACAAGACAGAGAGGGTGACATGACACCCCATTTGTATTAATGAGGGTAGGCTGAATATTTGAAAAACCTCTCAGTGTAGTGTGGTGCAAAATCATCACAAGCCAGTGCGTACAAAAGAATTGGAAAATTTAAAACAATTCCAACAAAAACTGAACGCGTCAACGTCCATCAGTGTCGAATTTACTGCTGGCCTGTTGTCTTAGACTGTTTCAGATAGGTGTACCTAATAAACTGGCAAACAAGAGTACTAGTAAACAATACTATTCTAATTTTAACATAGTTTAAAGCAGCGTTTAGCAATATTTTAGCGTGACCAATGGGTCTGATGACCATCTGTAATGTGTATGATGTTACTCATAGTAACCCACAGAGAATTACTGCCTGACCCGGCAGTTCCTCTCAGGTCTACAGAGTCTGTCACTTAATTGGTTTGCTTTTATGACATTCAACTCTATAGTTCTGGTATAGTCTCATCACTCTCATCAACCCTGTTTCCTACTGCAGCGGGCAGCTGTCTTCATTGAAAAAGCTCTTATAATTCCACTGTACACTGCCTCTTGCAAAGCGCATCACTTGAGAGGTGTTCTGACTTCCAAAGTTGGCGGAAAAGGACGTGCATGTTTACAGTGGGAAGGTAGAGGTCATTCAGCTAACTGTATGAGGTTCCCTGATCAGTCTTAACCTCTTGGGACTGGATGGTGTCTTGACCGTGATCCCCTCAGGTCACCTGAGCCAGCTCTGTCATTCTCATGGTTCAGCTCTGCCTTTAAATAATCTGACTCACAAATGGAGCAAAACTAATTCCACATCATCAGCGGCCTCAGGTACATTTTCATTTCATTTCAAGAGCTACTGTCATCAAAGCTCCCTGCTATTAAAGAAAGTGCTGCTCTTGCTGTGACAGTGAGCGAATGTACAGTAAGCAAACTTTTCCATCATTGTGTCTGGATTTATTCATAGTAACAGTGAGACAACAGGGAAATACATTGTTACCTGCGGCTACTTACATCCAGCATACTGTGATTAAATGATTGAGGTGTCTTGAACTCAACAACCTTACTAGCATCATAAACTTATAGAACAAAACCTGAAAATAACCAATCACAGTTCATCAGGTTGCCACAGCCTAGGCTGTGTTTGTAGGCTCCATGGCCTACATACACTACTATCACTAATCACTGATTATGATCGCAATTGTTACTAATATTTTCACAAAACTGAAGTAATCTGAGAGCGTGAAGTGGCGACATTTTTCAGTTTTCAGTCATCCTCTGTTTGAGTTTTGTCTGTGGGTGTTTAGCAGTGAAAATATGGAGGTGTAAAGGCTCATGATGATACAACGGAGAAAAAAAAGCCTAGAGCGGTTTTCTCTCAGTAATTTTGATGCAAAGTGCAAGGTGACGGCCTCAGGGAGCTCCATGGGGTCAGGAGGTGACACTCCTGGACATATTTAGTATTCAGTCACAGTTCACAGTGCAGCAGGGAGACAGTGGAGTCACGACCATGGCCTTCCTCTTCACATAAAGACACACACACACACACACACACACACCTCCTGCATCTTTTCATAAAGGGCACTTCTCCAGAGGACTGTGGGGGTCAGCAAAAATGTCAAACAGTCCGTCACAGAGGAGGCTGATGCGGAGAGCTCAGCGTTATGGCTTTTGTAGTATTTATAGGGTTGCAGCATGTGTGTATTTTTGCAGCATTACACAAACCCAGCATCTCTGAACACATCAACACGATCAACTTCTTTGCGGTTAAACACGACACTCATCGCGTTATGAGTACGGCTCCATGAATACTTTCTCTGTGAAATTTCCTTTACAGAATGAAAAACACTTTGGTTGTAGCGAAAGCTAAAGACCAATGACAATGACACTCAACAACTTTCTTTTGTTATCAAAGGAGCTTCAACTCAGTCACTGACAAGCTCATCAAGTATTTGTGAAAAGTTGAGTAATTCCATTGAAAAGGGAGCTGGAACTGCTGCAGAGATTCTGGTTGAGGCTGGCTGCATCCAAACTGGTTGATGTGTTTTACAGTGAATGGATTAGCTGATTTTTGTCAAGTCACACAAAGCATCGCATTGCCTAAAGGTCAACAAGCATGGCCACACATGCTCTGCTGTTAGTGGGACATGTAGTTTCACCTTGTTTGCCAGAAAGCCAGTGATGTTGTTCTCTACAGGAAATCCTGTGGAGAACAGGATCCTTCACTTCAAATTGCAGCCTATTATTTTCAGCAATGGCAAAGCACTATTAAACCTCACAGTTTATACACAAACAGTCCGATGCCTAAGTCAGACGTTAGTGCAAAACAAAGCCACTATAACGGCGACATTGTGACAGTTGCAGCAGCAGCAAAATGGACAGCAGTACACATCAGACAGGCAAGACTACTAGCTCAGGAACATTAGGCACATATATGTCCAACAATAACAATGATGGCGGGCGGCACGGTGGCGCAGCAGGTAGTGCGCGTGCCTCACAGCAAGAAGGTCACCGGTTCGATCCCGGGGTCAGGCGGGGGCCTTTCTGTGTGAAGTTTGCATGTTCTTCCCGTGCATGCGTGGGTTCTCTCCGGGCACTCCGGCTTCCTCCCACAGACCAAAAACATGCTCATCAGGTTAATTGGTGACTCTAAATTGTCCCTAGGTGTGAGTGTGAGCGTGAATGCTTGTGTGTGTGTTGCCCTGCAGTCGGCTGGCGACCGGCTCAGGGTGCACCCTGCCTCTCGCCCGTTGACAGCTGGGATAGGCTCCAGCCCCCCCCAACCCCGAAAGGGATACAAGGGGTATAGAAGATGAATGAATGAATGAATAACAATGATGCTAATAATAAAAACCAACCAAAAGAAAAAAAATATGCTCATAACAATATTAACGCTGATTTCTCCTGGGAGGGTCAAAATCCTGGACGGACTGGATTGGACCCCTGTGGCTAGGCCTGCCTCAGTGAATGGAGTTTGCTCAGTTGTTATGTTGTTATGTTTTGGATCCATTTTTTCCAGACATCAATGTAAAAGGTACTACTGTGATTTGTATTGTGCAGCCTTTACAGTGGACCATGCATCATGCTTGATTTGGCCTAAAATCACCCATTGGTAGCTGTTTCTGTTAATCTGCGAGTACCGTATTTGTTTGGCTTTTTGCTCTGTGGTGCAGCGAGTGCTCACTGTTCTGTCACTGGAGTCGACGCTGTTCTTCGTCTGTTCTGTCATGGTGGTAAATATTTATCGCTTAAAACCTCTGCATTGTTGGACTTGTTTTAGTTGTGGCTGGAGGGCATTTGCATTTGGTAAAGTTGCTTTTATAATAGTTGTTGTGTGTGGTACCAACAACAAAAGCAGAATAGGTGCACAGGCCTTATATGTTTTTTAAACTTTGAAATTAAGGGCTGCAAACATAAATAGCATCTATTGCAATGTTAAATTAACATTTCCACGTTTCAGCCGTAGAGCTCTTCACCACATACACATCATATGCTCAAGAGGGCCTATGACTAACATGTGCTCCTTCTTGCCCCAGAGATCGATCCAGCCATTAACTAGAAATACAGACAACTTATTTTAGCAGATTGCTTCTTTCAGTCTTGACTTTACCACAGCAAGTAATGGAAAACAGAGAGGAGGCATGAGAAAGTAGGCGGCGGTGAAAAAAAAAAACACTGGAGGGGCAAATTTAGAAGGTTGAAAAGATGCAGGGACGAAGAGCAGAAAAGGGCAGGACGTGCGGTTGAGGGAGAGAGAAAAAGCAGAGGAAAAGTTTATTTCCAGAAGACTTTACTTGAATACATTATGCACATTACATGACTTCATTCCTGCCTGTGCTTGTACCCGCTTGCATGCATACGACCATCAGTGTTCAGGTACAGCGTGTGCCTGTTACATCTGAATGCATTTGCACCTGTTCCTATTAGAACCACACGTGTGTGTGTGTGCGTTTGAAGATAAAAAGGAGTGAATCTGTGTGCATGACTGTGTGTTCATGTCTGTCCAGCAGCTTCCGACACTCAGCCTGTTTGTTTTCAGGTGTCACATGTCGGGCTGTGTGGGCGCAGGTTGTGTGCTGCTGAAAAAGACACACTGGTTTCCAGGTAACAGACGGAGTAAGATGGTCCACCTTCATTTTTGTTTTGCTTCCTTTTAGCCGAGAGGGAACAATAGTTTTTGCTGCTCTGCCTCAGTCTGTTTCTTTGTAGATGTAACGCTAATTAGTTTTATTCATTTTCTTTTCGGCAAAAACTAGAAGATACACTGTAAAACATAAACATCCAACATTGCTGAACAACTTTAAATAAGAAAGCAGCTTCTTCCTATTTTATTTTCCAGGTTTCATGGTCCAAAAAATATCTGCTGTTTAGTTATCGAGTCCACTTGGTAACTAGTGCATTAAACATAATATAACATCCATAGCTAAAAATCCCAGAGGTGGATGAGCTCCAAAATGTACCAACTGAGCACCAACCCTGAGGCCAAGAGTGATCTTTTGCCCATAGAATAGTACACAAATTCAACTATTCAGCTGTCTTAAAACCAATGAAAAACATGTGGGAATAGGCCACTTCTTTCAACAGAGGTAATTAAGAAAGAAAAGACATTTATGAAAGAATAAAGGAATACAAGATGGGAACAAATTATATTTATGTAAAACCCATAATGAGAGGGACACAAAACAGTCAAAGACAGACACAAAAAATGTGTCATGGGTGGGAGGTTTTGTGTGGGAAAGAGTATTTGATGATGTGGAAGGAGAAATGTATTTGTGAGAGCAAAAGGAAAAGAACATCCTGTGTTAAGCCATGATTGCTGTTGGTGAGCTGTGAGTCACATCTGTCTATGAAGCACATGGATTAAAAAAAATTGACAGCTCAGGCATATGAAGCCTAAATTAGCCTCCTGTCTGACACTAGCTGCTCTGTGAGGCTCTGCTTGGTGGTGTTTTGAGCAAAACACTAATGTCAGCACACTGATATGCTGACAAAGGCAATGTTAATATGCTGATGTTTAGCTGATGATGTTACCCACAGTTTTGTTTAGCATGTTAGCATGCAAACATACAGAAGTAAATAGCATAAATACAAAGTACCGCTGAGGGATGATGATGATGGGAATGCCATAGGTATGCAGGTATTTGGTTACAACAACAAAATGACTGGACCTGATGATGGCACTAGATTAAAAGTCAGAGGATCCTCAAAGTCAGGAGGATTCATCTTCTGGGGACCATGAATGCCTGTACAAAATTTTGCAGCAATCCAATAGTTTTTTGGTCCAGCACTCTGGAACAAGTCAGTGGACTGACTGATCATTGCATCCATAGAGCCAAAGCAATCAGCATGGATGAAAATCATTCAGTTTCATTAAAAAATCTTTGTTGTCTGACCAGCTGTCTCTCTTTCTACCTCTCCCCAGATTGTCACCGACTACGTCTTCCTGTGTCCGTCCAGGTGGTCGGCGCGTGCTGGTACAGCAGCTGGCAGCGAGGTGTGGATGTACGTGTTCGACCATGTGGCATCAGACCATCGCGTGTGGTCTGGTCTGACTTTCTGCTACCAGCATGCCTGCCATGGTGCTGAGCTGCCTTTTCTCTTTGACTCTGCGTCAGTGGCCAACTTCACGTTGTCGCTGCCAGAGAAGCTGCTGTCCAATCGGATGCTGTGCTACTGGGGCGCCTTTGCCCACACTGGCGACCCTTCGTCGCGGGCCCAGCAGACGACTTTCTGTCGGGAGCAGCGTCTGCCCGTTTGGCCGCGCTATTCTGACAACACTGGCTGGCTGGTCATGAACCTGACAGTGCGTTCACATGCACAAGTGGGAACCAGGAACCATGTGTGTGACTTCTGGGACAAATTGGGCATCTACTAGTGAGGGAGCAGGCTGGACAGAGAGCTGTTGGGTTGCTTTGCATTGAAGTGGCATCAATACATGCTGCTGCCTTTGTTCCTGTGAATGTAGTCAGTCACACAATCCTGCAGCATGAAGTTGTTGTTCATCTCAATTTATACTTTCATCAGTGTTAAAAATGACCTTTAAGGAATCGCTACGAAGCAGAATTATTTCAATGAATAATCAGCTTTCAGCCATGTAATACATGTCATACAATATGAAATAGAGGAAAATGACAGAAAATGCTGGAGTTCCTGCTAAGTTTTGAGTCGGTGTGAGTTGTTAGAAGACTAGCTACTTGCTGTGATAAACACAAAGTGCAAAACCACTCCAGGATCACAATGTAAAAATCTCATTCTCTGATACAATTCACTGAAACATTACATCTAAAAGGTGGGGCGACTTTAGCTGTGTATTGGTGCAAGTGATAAAACCATACTTGGCAATAAAGGCTTTTCTGATTCTGATTCTGATTCTAAGTAAAATTAAGCAAAAAAGGAAATGAAAACATTATTCATCACTCTGTTGCAAAATGTTTTAAAATTCATTTGGTAAAAGCAGGTGCCAGTCCTCTAGTTGTCCATATATATAACTGACGAAAAAGGCAATTCACATGAGAACGTTCATTTTTGGTTTTCTTTCTCATTTTACTTGGGCCTGAATCTCTGCCCAAAGTGTTTCTCAAATAAAATGAATCCTAAAAGCTGCACTAATCAATGTTTTAGATTAACAATGCAAAAAATGACTACATGTAATAAAAAAGGAGTTGGTTGTTGTGATAAACTCACAAATAATCATCGTCCAACTCAGCTGTTCTCCTCAGTTTTAAAGAGTGTTTTAGTGACTTATTCTTAGCCTACATCTTTACTGTTTTGGGTCACACTGATAAGTCTATCGAGCCACCACCAATGACAGACAGACAAACGTTTGGCACGAGCAGGGTGAACATAGTGACATTTAGCAGCTAAACGGGCAGATATTTTCCTCAGGAGTAGGAGATAAAAACAGAGTTAAAAGAAGAGTAAATACTGGACTTAGATTCACCAGGTGGCCAGAAACATGACTCCAAATCAATGCTAATGTCACTCCATATGATATTATCATATCATAACTGTTTGCTAACGTGTTCACCTCATCAACCTTTTAAAGGTGATAATGTGTCCGTGTTGTGTTTACAGCTTGTTTGACTGCTGTCAAGTACTGAAAGTGCAACTAAACACAGTTTTAGCATGGAAACCCTCAGCCTGGCAGGGTTATCAGCTATACAAGCACGAAACAACTGAGGATCTCCCTACTTTCAGGTACTAACAACTGAGTTACAGTGCAACACCATGTATACACAAGTGAATGAAAAAACTAATTTAGAGTAATGATTAAAATCAAGCAGACCTTCTTTTCTGTACGCCTCTGTTTCTCTCTCTTCCTCCCCAGGTAATGACCACTTATTCATTTAGAAAAGCAATACGTTGTATTGATTTGTCAGTCAGAGGCTCAGTTTAATATGGTTAGCTACCATCTGAAGTCTTCCCTCCAGGCAGCTTACATCATATAAAGTATCTTATTTAAAGCGTCCTTTTAGCTGAAACCGTATTTGAAGGTCCAGGGTTAAATGGTACAAAACACTGTAGGCCTATTGATACTGTTAACCTTCCAGTAACATAAAGGAAAAGCAAAATAAAATGATGTAACACAGAAATATTTCCCCCCAATAGGCACTGACCCTGAAAAAAGGAGAGGGCAAATTCTTTTGAGTGTAAATGTTGGTCTTTTATAATCAAAATTTAATATTTTATCGTCTTCCTAGCAGTTGTAATTAATGGAGCAGATTCAGTCATTGAATTATCTCCATGGCACAAATAAAGAGACTCTGGACTCAGGTGTAACATTAATATATGTTATCTGCTATAGCTGGACCTTCTGGAGTGCTCAAGCTTAAGAAGTGTTGTCCATTTAAGTGTAGCCCAAAGCTGAAGGACAGCAAGTCCTTTCAATGTGGAAGACAAGCAGCTACAACTGCACTGCTCTTGCATGTCATGTCTCATCTGGAAGGGTTTCTAATCATGAAAAGGAGGCGCAGCCCTGGAGACCATCATGTTCACTTTTAAGATATCTCCCTCTGAGTCACTGAGCTGGTCTGTTTTCCTTGAGTTTGCTGTGGATGAAGTTTGAGTTTTGGTGGAGAGATTTTTCCAGGTGAACGAAATGTAAAAGCTTGCATAACCAATTTGTAATACCATCATCAACAGATACATAAGTATGTTTTTCTTGTTTTTGCCAGTGTTCTGTGATGAACGAAGTAGTAATTGGGACTCAGATGCAGACTCAGGTGTGGAGTGACCGGTTAAAGGGTTTATTGCACACAGTGTTCTGGCAGACACTCGAGTGAATGGTATGGTTGTGAGTTCACAGAGTGGTGAAGACGGCACAGGATCCGGAGGAGACGAGTGGATCCTGAGGACGTAGTGGAGTGCGGTGTGATGAACAAGAGTCTCCATAGGGTGAGATGACACGTGGTGGTGAGGTGCAGGAGAGAACACGGATGGTGGTGCGGGCTAGAGGCAGGTGGCCGAGCAGGGTCCAGTGGCGAGGTGGCAGGGATGCTGATGCTGGAGCAGGACACTGGTACAGGAACAGGAGGGCCCTCTGCGGGGGAAGGTTAAGAACAAAGAGCCGGTGAGCAATCATGAGGTATACACGAACAGTCTATCTCAAGAGTGTATTCTTAAGTCACTAGAAAATACGTAGAGGGCCGACTATACCACTGAGAGGCGGAAATAATCTGGCGACGAGCCCTCCGCTGTTCGCCGTCTTTAACCTGTTCGGGATTGAGATGGGAACCAGCTTTGTCAGTGCCAGCTCCCAAAACTCCGCCCAACCTCAGGCGAAAAAGGACAAAACAAAAAGACCAGCCCCACACAACTATAAAGGAAACTAAAAAACATAAATATCGCACCAGTCATAACATGTTCATTATTATTATGTGTTATATCATTTTTTTTTAGCTGCACTGTTGGAGTATCATTATCATTAGGTTCCCAGGGAGCAAAAACACAAAAAAACCCAAAACAAAATAAAAATTATGTTCATGAATGTTCAACAGTTACACATTTCACATTCAAACTTTGTTCTTGTTCTTGATCACAAACAGCAGTCAATTAGAAATGCCAAACAAGAAGCATTTCTTATTAATTGTTCCAACGCCAAACAAGAGCAGCCTACCAAGGAGGCTTCTCTGAGGCTACTGGAAAACAAAGCAGAGGTTTTAGACCAGACTTTGTGTTATTCAGAGTAACGGCCAAGTTTACTTGGAGCTGTTGTACTTGGTCGCAGCCTTTGTTTTCTCAGAAATGGCAGGCTTGGCCAGCTCACCGTGCAGTAGCTTGCAGATGGCAGCTGGATCTCCCTGGAGGTGATGATGGAGGGCTTGTTGGAATGAGCCAGATGAGAGGCCTTACTGGTGATGCTCTCAAAGATATCTTAAGACATCTTCAACTGTTTTACAGCAGGAACTGGCCAATTTTATTGCCAAAGACCATTAATCTGATATAGTTCCAAAAATGTCCAAAATACTAACCAATTGTCCCTCCGATTGACTACAGTGTTTGTTGCTTCATTAGAATTAAATGGTTAGTTAAATGGTTAGGGTTAGAAAAAAATGTCAGGGCCAGAGCCAATCAGCTTAATTGTAAGTTTCAACTCATCTCATGAGTCTTTGGTGTAAAACCGCTTTTAAACACCTCAGTGCTCCCTTTCAAAAATATAAATTCCTGCGTCCCGCAATACTGCCCCCGCTGAGAAATGCTACTCTAGTGCCACCATGAAACTTTGAGTGAAATATCTCTCTATCTATTGCTATGAGATTCAGCGCAGGCACTCTGCTGTGCCACAGTGCAGCCTCGTTGCTGGCATGCCTGTAGATGTTCTTGTTATTATTACAAAGAAATCACGTAATTTCAATGAAATAGTTGCAGTCTTTACCTAATGGATGACTCAACAGTCACTTTAAAAGATCGTTTTTTTCCGTTATCCAGATTTTTCCCATTTATCTGGCAGCTGAACTGGCAAGCGTCCAGTCATAAGCCTGTTTCTCTAATCTCCAGGCGCCCACCAGCCTCGCCTGTCTCTTTCCAGACCATCTGAAGAGGCCTCTCTCCCCATTGGCACAAAAACCACTGTGAATTGTCCTGTTTCTTTTGGCATCAGTTGAAAATATACCACATACACATATGCATGTACGCACAAGACCACTTTATTGGCTGTTTATGCACACACATTGATTGGGAGAGTACTGACACCTAGGGCGTGTCGAGGCCACCTCATTATCTCGCCAGACATTTACTTTCCTGTCATCCAATATCAAAGCACGGCCCGCGCTGCGACTGAGCTGTCTGAGATGGCCGCACAGCTAATCAATTGCAGTTCATCCCAGCTCCGTGCCCACGGCTGGACTCTTCACAGGGTGTCCCTCGCTCCCCCCAAAATTCTGCTGCTCATTATGGTGACAACTGATAAGAGGGAGACAGAGTGAGAGCGAGAGAGGAGACAGACACAGACAATCCTCTCTGTTGCCTGGATAATTTAGGAAAGGTTATGGAATCGATGTCTGGCCGTCACTCTCAGGCTCTAAATCACTACTGCTGGCTTTGCATGGGCGCATTCCAATAAGATCTGATTATAGCCACTGCGGCTGCAATTAAAAATCAGATGACAGCTCTCTGTGCACGACATGCTGCTCAGACCAGCCAGAATACAGCACCAGGGGGGATACTGCTGTTTTCAACAGAACGCTGTTCACCAACATTTTTCTTATCTAATTGGGCCTCATTCAAGTTAAAGCAAAAAATCTGACATTTCATGCCAAGAGAGGATCTCATATGTCTGTATGGTAAATATGTACCTAGCTTAGCATGAAACAGCTAGCCTGGCTTTGTCCAAAAGTAACAAAGCCCACCTACTAGCACCTCAAAAGCTCACTCATTGACATGTTTTATCCTGTTTGTTTAATTGGTACAAATACCCAAGTATAAAAATGACAAGTTAAAGTTTTATGAGGTTATGCTGTATGGCCAGAACAGTTGCCAGGCAACAAGCAAAACTGCAGGAAGTGACTTCCCCAGGCCAAGGATTAAGGTCCTCAATCTGCATTCTTATACTGTAACTTGTGTGGAGTTGGTGTAGCCAAGCATCCACACATGCATTCACATCAACCAGAGCTGAAGGTGGAGAATTTGAGTCAGGCTCAAAGCTGATCGTCCTCTGTCCTATTTTTCTTTCTTTTTTTTTCCAGGGGAGAGAGTAAGTATTTAGATTTCATGTACGTAGCTAATTTATTTAAAAGATTACTGAACATTTTGCTGTAATGTTTTCAGAGCCGACATCTCAGGGAGAGCAGTGTTACCCTGCCAAGCCGTTTGGTAATTTATAGATGTTCTAATGTCTCCATATTCTTTTGAACGTAAGATGCCTATAAAGTTTGGTCACACAGTTGAAATGTAATTTGCCTAAAAATAAAGGGAAGGTTCATGATTTTGTCCCCTCATGTGTACAGACCACCACATCTCACCACGCTTCAGTGTAAATTGAATTGAATTTTATTCTGAAAGTGAAGATAACAGCTACATCTGTTGGCTACATTTCACACTCAGCATGATTGAAATTCATTACAAAAAGCTGTTTTTCTTCTTTTTCTGAAAAAGCCCGCTATTGGCCTTTGAGTTATTTTGTCGCTGTACAGTTGTACAGCTGTGTTGAAGTATATTCACCAGAGCCTGGCTTAAAATGAATGCTGCTGTCCCTGTTGTGGATTGAACACATCGTGTCCTCCAATGCTCAGGAGTTTGGACTCAAGAGTCAAAGCTGAATCTTCCAAGGACGCAAGTCTGAATTTGAGACAGGCCTGTAATTTAGCACATACCCCAGTAAAATAGCACTTTACACTTAAATGAAACAAACACTGTATAATGCGTTTATTAGTGCAATTTAGAGGTGCTGGTAAGACTAAGACTAAGACTAAGACTTACTTTATTAATCACAACGACACAACATGCACATGCCATGCTTCAGTGAAATTGTTTCTTCCGCGTTTGACCCATCCTGGTAAGTCCTTCCTCCACGGCAGACCAGGAGCAGTGGGCTGCCAGCCGACAGTGGCGCCCGGGGACCCAGTTCCTTTTTGTCACCACTGGTCAGGTGGTGATCTTTTTGCATGTTTTTAGTGTTTTTTTTATGGAAAGATACCCCAGGTGAACATGGGGAGAACATGCAAACTCCACACAGAAAGGCCCCTTTCCTTGAGATAAAGGGCAGGCACCGAAGGCATGGTGGAGGACACTCCCCCAGCGCCCACAGCACCCCAGGTGGGAATCAAACCCGGGACCTTCTAGCTGTGAGGCAACAGTGTTACCACCGTGCCACCCAAAGGTGGTAGTGGATATTGATACTTTTGTATATAGCCAGGCTAGCAGTTTCCCCTTGTGTCCAGTCTTTATGCTAAGCTAAGCTAACCATCAGATGGCTCCAGCTTCATATTGACTGTAAAGATATGACAGTGGTATAGGTATTCTCATTTATTGTGCGACAAGAAGGCAAATAACATTATTTCCCAAAATGTTAAAACTATTCCTTTATACCCTGATAGTAAATTTAAAAAGTGAAGGGAAAACTGTGCAGATGTCAAAACGACAGTCTGAATTCATGTCTTTGGGATATTGTCCAAACCTATAAAACTAGAAAATGCAATATGACAAAATCGTCTACCCCTTTGTTTATCAAAAAGAAACTGGAATAAGACGGCAGACAGATGGGGGTTTAAAGACAAACGATGCAGTTTCTGCTTTTATAATGAAGCATTTTTGTTTCTTTCGCCTGTTGTCTTCCCTGGCTGTGCTGTTGGCTACATGAATGAAAAGCAACACAAGCACATATGCTGAGATTTGTCTCAACATGGTGAAGGCTCAAGGGCAGATATGAGAGGGGAGATGAGATTAGGATTGCTGTTGTTTATTTCCGAGCTTAAAAACAGAGCAGAGGCCTTTGGCAGAAATATCACTCTATGTCTTCAGTTACAGTTTCGCTTTGAATGTGCCCAAAGTAGAATTCTCTCTTATATTACATTTTAGTGCTGCAGGCAAATATCATTGAGGACAAACGCCTGCTTAAAGACATGCCATTTATTATGCTCTGAACAAAGCTGCCTGATCTTTTGCTGTGCAGTACAATCTTTCATATTCTGGTACTGCAGACTCAGCACACATTTCACAGAAGGCAAAAGGCCAAGTAAATCCCAACAAGTGCAAACTTTTCACTGAGATACAGTGATGAGGTGTTTTGAACTGTGGCTCAGGAGGTAGAGCGGGCTGTCCACCAATCAGAATCCCTGGCTCCTTCAGTCTGCATGTCGAAGTGTCCTTAGGCTGAACCCCAAATTACTCCTGTGTGAGTGTGTGTGTGGATGGGTGAATGTGGCATGTGTTAGAAAAGTGGTGAATAAATACAGTCTATTTACTATTAAATGACATGAAGGAGTAGTTCAGGATTTAGACAAGTAATCTTATTTTCTCTATTAAAGGCTCAACATTAATCTCACAGATTTAAGAGTTGGGCTCAGGAGGTGTTTAGCTGATATTAACATAAAAAAACAAAGGAAAACAGCCAGCATGGCTCAGTCTAACATTTAAACAATACAGCTATTACAACTTAAACTCTCCAATGAATGGGATGTAGCTAATGCAAAGGATAATTTACTTCTGTATTACTACGCAGAAGCAGATCCGTACCTGGTGCAGCCATCTCTTTATTCCGCTTGGAATAACTAATGTCACTGCACGTTGTCCTGTTATAAATTAAATAAACTAAACTAAACTAAACTAAACCTCGCACTGTGTGCTGCAGGGTCTTTCAGCAGTTTGTGGAGGACACAACAAATACAAGAAAATAAAAAATGAGTGATTATGACAGCAGCGACCAAATGCAGTTCACTGTGGAGAGAAGAGGATATCTTTATGAACCAGAGTACAAAGAAGAAGAACTTATGCAGATAGAGACGAAACATCGAAAGAGAGAGTGATGAAACTTCTGTGGAAACTGGATTTCTTTCCTGTTTTTTTGCTTAGTTGTTTCATTTAGTGTGTTGTTTAGGCAAAGTAAAGCAGGAAAAAAATTCAAAATATAGCATACATTTAAAGTGATAATGATTATTTTAGGTTGTATTTTACTGCTGATTCTGTCCACAGCAGTTCATTGCTTTGTTTCTAAACAATTACTCCTGTCTGTTTCTGCAAGTGTCTGACCGCCATCCACTGTCTGTAATACACAGACTTGTTTTTGGGCAGTTGCCTGCTTGAACCAGCTCCTGACTCTTGACCATATTGTGTCTGGCAAATCAAAAACACAGTGGCAAAATCTATGAAAGAGCATTGAAATAGATGTCTGAAATACCTATTTTTTCCCTGTAAACCTAAAAATAGTAACATGTGTCCACATTTGATCTCAGTTCAGCTTTCATGACAGCAGTCATTCAGCGAGTAACACCCTCTATCCTTAGACTCTCAGTTCAGATAAGAAATAAAAACCATCAACATTCAAAAAACAATAGCTGCTGTTCATCATCATCATCATCATCATCATCATCATCATCATCATCATCATCACACTTGAATAACTAATTCAGTTTAATTTAAATATGAACGTTTCACAAATCATTGCACCATGTCATTTAATAAATCCAATTCCACAGCAGTCTTAAAATACTCAAAATAACTTAATTTATCCCAAATACTATTTCTTTATATTCTTAAATATTTATATATTGTAATCTGTAATTATTATCACCGTAAAGTTTTGTGAACTCTGAGGGCTCAAGCTGAACCACAACAGTCCTAATGAACTTTTAATTTCGGATACCTCTTAGTACAGATAAAACTGAAATTTCTGTGATGTTTATTTAAAGATTTGGGCTTTTTGTTAACATACTGGTATAGTGGACATTTTCTTCCACAAGTCTTTCTCAGTGAAACCTCAGCAGTCAGCATTAATACATTTCTATGCTAGCAGAACCAAGAATGGAGTGTGTTCTACCTGTTTGTGAGGCGGCTGTTAGAGGCAGCAGGAGATATTACAAAATTAATGTGAAGTAAGATAGAGATTAAAGCCCATGAGACAATAATAGCAAAAATTAGATAAAAAAGAGGATGAAAATTGATGCTTTGCAGAAGATGGAAAATAAAACCCACTGAATAATAATAATTACAAATTGAGTTGAAAATTGTGTACATAGAATGAACATTCAGCACTTTAAAAGAAGTGCAACAGCACACAAGTCAAAAGCAAAGTGCAAAAGTTTCAGAGCTGTATCTGGAGTCAAAGGCTAAAGTGAAGAGGTACATTTTTAAAGAAAGAAAGAAAGAAAGAAAGAAAGACATCCCTTTATTAGTCACAGTCACACACAGAGTTACAGAGGGGGAAACTGCACACGCCATGCATTTGTGAAATTAGTTTCTCCACATTTAACCCATCTCAGCACGTCCTTCCTCCGCAGCAGGCCAGGAGCGGTGGGCTGCCAGCCGACAGCAGTGCCCGGGGACCCAGTTCTCTTCGTCACCATTGGTCAGGTGGTGATCTTCTTTCTGTTTTTAATGGGGTTTTTTAAGGAGGATACCCCAGGTGAACACGGGGAGAACATGCAAACTCCACACAGAAAGGCCCCTTTTTCTTCGGGCAGCAGGCACTGAAGGCATGGTGGAGGACACGCCCCCAGCGCCCACAGTGGGAATCGAACCCGGGACCTTCTAGCTGTGAGGTGACAGTGTTACCACCATTCCACCGTGCCACCATTTTCTTTTTTAGCTTTCTTTTGAAAGTATTCAGCGAGCTGCTTCCCTGATATCTGTTAGAAGTGTCTTCCAGAGCTTTGGGGTGTAACTGACAAAGGCTGCATCCCTGATTTTCTTATATCTGTGGCTGGAAACCTTCAATAAACCAGCAGCAGATGATCACAGTGTTTGGATGCAAATAGCGACGAAGGGAGTTAGCGATGTAGCTTGGTCCACACCCATTAAGGGCTTTGTATACAAGGAGGGGGACCTTAAAATCAATCCTGAATGTTACAGGAAGCCAGTGCAGTGGCAGTAAATAGTGTGTTACAGTAATCAAGCCATCTTGAAAATGAAAGGCATGAATCAGTTTTTCAGTATCTTTTTGATTTAGAAATGGTTGTACTTTATGTTTTGAGGGAGGAAAAATTTCCCCAGATTATTAAACAGCATTTCTTTTTTGGTTTCAGGGTCGACTAGTAGGATTTCAGTTTTGTCCTCATTTAGCCTGTTTAAGTTGTCTCTGCACTGTTAATTTCTTCTACAGAGGAAACTAATTTGAAATCATTTTCATCAGTTTCACCACACAATTATTCTGCTTTTAGCCACAGTTTTCCCAGTTCTTTCTTACTCCACAGGGAAACCCATATCCTCTATATATATCCATATTATCAAAGTCATGCCCCTCCATATGGTCTGAGAAACACTGGCACATGCACAGTAGGCCCTTTAGGCATATAGGCCCATTCAAGTGGCAATTAAAAGTGAAAAAGTCACTTCATCAGCTTTTTTATTACTCTATGATACAAAGACCATGTGCATATAAATTGGTGCATTCAGAAGATCTGGGTTTCTGCTGACTTGCACGCCTCTGTCTCATTCTCTTGAGATTTACCATGTAATGGGAAAGCAGCAGCCAGGGCTTTTTTTTCCCTTCCCCAACCTGAATTGAATTGGTCCCATGAGCTATCAGCATAAATTCAGGAGGTAGACTACAATGCAATTTGCTCATAAATCACAAGAAGTGCTGTAATTCTGAGCGGAGGCTTGTGTAGGGAAGACTGTGTAGGTGGGAAGAGATAGCAGAGCATTCAGACTCCAGTGTGCTACAGTTACTGTAATAATAATACTTAAGAGGGCATTTTTACTGTTCTGAGCCAAACACCTTCAGCATTGACACAGCACTGATGGGGGGTCCACAAAGTTCCCGTGTATGTTACAGCTTTAAAGCAGCTTTGACACTGAGTGAACCGACTGGAGCAGCTGTGTTTCAACAACATAGCTGGTAAGAAATTAAAAGTAGGATTAAAACATAAAAAGCTCTAGATCACTATCATTCAGACTTGACTGCCGCCTGTCATGAATCTAGTTGGAGCATCAACCCCACAGTATCATGTTTTACTGTTCCATGGTGAATCATTAATGGATATCAGAGTCTAGTTTCAATCCTTTTAATCTGACATTTAGCCATTACACCTTGAAAGGATATTCAAAATGATTTCCTCAGTCAGAATTATGGCACTTTTAAACGAAGACCAGGATGGTTTAGTGGATCAATCATGAGTTTTTCTCCCTCTCAGATCATCATTTCCCTGAAGTGGAATTCTCCATAAGGCAGATCTTTTCATTTTTCCATTTCCTCAATTCAGCTACTGTATTGACCACCTGGTACAGACCTGTGGTTGGCCTGTGTCACTTATTTTGGTTAAACCTTCATTAACTGACATGACATTGACATTATAAAGCTGATATTGTGAATGTGCCAGCAAACAGTTGCCTATTTCTACATCAAACAGACACAACATAAGCATTCATTTGGAGTTGTTGCTCTGCTGACCTGATTTAAAAAGCCAGAGAGAGAAATTGTTCACATCATCGACTGGGAAGAGGCTCAAAGGTCACCAACCAGTCAGTGGACAGAAAGTTCAATGAGGACATTTGCATTAGACCCCGTCAAACCGTCTTTTTATCACATTACCGGTGTGCCACACCAAGGTCATGTGATCATTAAAATCAAAACTGGAGCTGAGAAGATTTACTAACTTAACAATTCGACAAAGGAGTTGCTGGAGCCAACATATAATGGCCAAAGGAATAATTGCATTGCAATTCAAGGCACTTGGAGTGTCTTCATTGGTGAAACATACATGTCAATCTGACTGAATGATTCAATTAGGGTGCACTCATCCCTGCTCATAAACCTGCTAACTAGCTACCTGTAGCTTTGTGATTCATTGCCTCTTGTAATGGAGAATGGCTGACTACAGCATAACAACTGACCAAGAAGAGGACAGAAACCCTGTGAAGACATCTGTGTTGCTGTGAGAGAAAGTGAAAGGACAAAGTGTTCAGGGAACAGGTCTTTAATATTGCCCGGTGGTAAGCACTGTTTCATTAGCAGCTAATTAAACTACTGTACAGGGGCTAGCAGAACACAGCTGCAGCCTCCAGGTGGCAAGACACAGGGATCGATGGTGCCGACAGGATCAGCCGTGTCGTGTATTTATTGGTCCGTCCGTGAGCCCAGGACTACTCTACTGATGGCTGAGACAGTTCAAGGTGCACCTGGCTGCTCCTTAAGTTAACTGCACTGCCTAGCCACAGTCCCACAGGCCAGCGGTTTTATGGACCCTGAAATAAAGTTAGTTTATGAGGCCATTTCCTCTTTATGTGGAATAATCGTGTCAGTAAGCACTCGGAGCAGCACAGAATTTTAATACATGATCTCAACAGCTGCAGCCTGCTCCTTGAAAATGACCTGCAAATGCTCCAATCTGTCAACAAGTATTAGCCTATCATTCTGCAGGCCACTCTCAGCCTGCATCCCGGTAGAGGAGTGAATCATCTAGTGACCTGCAGTGAGAGGAGAGCGCCTAAATGTACATGGTTTCATCATATGTGTAACACGGATCACTTATGCATTCACGTATTGATAGAGACCAGCTTTTGTTGCTTTATTCTTAAATACAAAAACTCTGGAGCGGGCCTCCTGAGTTTTTTCTCAGCTGTCAGTCTGGCTATGCAGAGTGATACATCTGTGGGGGCACAGTATGAAAAATGATGGAAGTAACTGTGTGAAGAATGAAAAGAGAGAGAACTTCAAACATGAATATGATTGTTAAATTTCAGGGTTGTCAGATTCTGGTGTCACCAAGTTGGTTCAGTGCTGACTAAATAAGGTTAGGTAAGACTCCACTGAGCCAAAGAATCTATCTATCTATCTATCTATCTATCTATCTATCTATCTATCTATCTATCTATCTATCTATCTATCTATCTATCTATCTATCTATCTATCTATCTAGACAGATAGATAAATTATTTCTCTTAGGATATACTGACCTGACCTTGAACAGAGCACACAGCATTTTAGCACGTTACATTCTCTGAAGTGTAATTAATGTATACTCTCACTTAAGAGCTAGTTGAAATGCAATTAAGTCATTACCAGTACCAGTGATGGAGGGTCGGGGTCATTAATCAGTGTGTGGAGGGGATGTAGTGAGAACATCACCCCAACTTAGCCAGTGTCTTCCCCACGGAGAGCTACAGTATTCTTCACTGCCACATGTAACAGAGGGAAGACAACTCGGTGTAGTCAGTGCAGTCAGGTGTAGGAAAGGGTTAGTGTTGATGTTTGAGTGAAGGAATGAACTGTCAATCATAATTCATCCAAAGCATCACCAAGACACAGTGAGAGAAGCGAGATTTGTGTTTCTTGATGGCGAGATTTTCACGCCATATAGAAATTAACCAAAACCAATGGATGCGTAGAAAGTATGAAATGAGCCAAACTGTCCATGATATGCTTTAATAAATGGAGAAACTGATAGAAGCTGCAGTGTTTAGGCACTGGCCCGAGGCATTTTGAGTTTATTGTAATAACAAGTAAGAATTAATTTCAAATAAACAGCCAGTCATCTTAGCGACAGGCTTGTTTTGTAGTCAGAAATGACTGACAGTCACCCCTTCCCACCTACTCAGTGCTGTTCCCCCACATAATACAGTGATTGATGTGTGCACAGAAGCAGAGCGCCAGATAGACAGACGCTGTCAATCGAGCCGAGGGGGGCGAAAGTAGAACTAAGTGAGCAAGCCTCTTAACTTTGTCTGATGCAAGGATTTTAGAGTAATGGAGCATAACTAGCTGCAGGAGCAACACAATGGTGCAGACTCTGCAGACCCCAGCCTAATCCCTGAAATCTCCTATACTGCTGTCAGATCTACAGAGTGGTGCTTTAACACTGGTAGTTGTTTGTCATGTTTCACTGTAACAGCCCTGACCTTGGGGGAGGACGTCTAATTACTTGCATCACAGCAGGAAAGACACTGCTGGGTACCAGAGAGGAGACTCTCATTATTCTTAGGAGGAAATGTGTGAGTGTGTGTGTGTGTGTGTGTGTGTGTGTGTGTGTGTGTGTGTGTGTGTGTGTGTGTGTGTGTGTGTGTGTGAGAGAGAGAGAGAGAGAGAGAGAGAGCATGCAGTCAGCATGTCGTCAAGGTAAACAATCTTTTAATCCTGTGGAAAACCATTTGCATTGTGAGCATCACATGATCTAATAATGGTTGTAATGGCATGGCTCAACAGAGGTGTCCCTGGCCAATGACACAAAGCCTAATGGGTCATGACGAGTTTAAAAATGAATGTACTGTAAGAGCACAATTCTTTAAAGGCCCCACACACCTTTTTTTTTAATCATACATGGGTGTTATTTGCCTGATTAGACCTCTTTTTCTATTCAGTCTACATTTTTACAGTGCTTTTCAGCAGCACACTAACCCTTATGCCCTTGAACCACAACATTGCTAGCAATTGGTGAGCACTATAATCGTTGATGTCCTCAGAAAACTATGTATCTCCAAGATGATTTGTGACAATGTATTTTTAGATAATCCACTGAGTTTTCTGTAGCCTTTGAAGTAGGACACTTTTTTCTCAAGCCACAAAGGAACACTTAATCGTTCAGTTTAACAGAAGAATTCAAAGTCAGCGAATTTCGAGATTCGTGGTTTTCTTTGAAGAGTGACATTTACGTAGCATGTAAGATGATGGAGCCATTGCACCCTTCAGAGTTAAAATTCTTAGTGTGCCATGAGTAAGTTGGCATGCAATCACTCCCTCCTTTATCATTCCAGTGGAATTTCAAGTGGACAACACCTTCTTCAGTGTTTTATTTATCTCTAATGTAAGCTTAAAATTCTATGAAAAGTTGCACCAAAAATCACAAAATTCTAATAACCCAATGACCTTTCCTCCGCTACATGTAAGTCAGCATAGCATTTGGTCTGTCCAACATACTGATGTTATGAAGTAACTTGAACTTCTGTGCTGTCAATGACCTCTGTGTTACCATTGAGGAGAGGAGCCAGGAGACAGTGCTGGTTCTGGGCCAGGTTCTTATCTTCTAACGACTGGACTACTTGATCCTGGCCTGCCTGCATGAGCTATCAAACCCCTGCAGCTCGACCAGAATGCAGCAGTCGCCTACCTGAGGTCTCAAATTCTTCAACCTGTACTGGTTACTGGTGGCTGTTCCAAAGTGATTCAAGATGTTGGTATTTGCCTACAGTGTTACAAACGGCTCAGGCTCATTGCACATGATCAAACCATACACCCCAGCCCATCCACTCCAGTCTGCTGCTTCCAGTCAGCTTGCTACTCGCCCACTATGAGAACGACCCAAAATCAGAACTGTTTGCCGTCCTGGAAACTCCACACATCTTCCGTCACAGATTGAAAACTCACCTGTTCAGACTGCACCTTAGAAAAAACAAAAGTCTTCCTTTATTGTTAATTTAAAGGCAGCCCTTGAAGCAGTTCAGCCTATTTGATGAATCTGATGTACTTGCACAATTCTTGCAAATTTGGCTTGTGTCCTCATGAATGTCCATGAATGTAAGCCGCTTAGCATAAAAATGTCATCTAAATAAATGGAATGTAAAAGTAACGATTGAAAAGTCTGCCTTTGTGATGCGTTTGTGTCCTGGTGAGAAGGTCAGACATCAAAGACTTAAAATGCAGCTGCAAAACAGCACTGAGTGAATGAGATGCGTTTCATATCAAGCATAGATTGACAGCCAACTTTTAACCATTGGATTTTGAAGCCTCCCCTTAGCACACATAAATTATTTGCCTCCTGATGAAGAAGTATTGATTTCTTATTATTGATTAATAATCCTGTCACCCTCCTGCAGATATATTATGTTCATTCTAAGGTGCAGGTTAGTAAATGTCTTACTTATGGTGCCTTTCTGCTGTTTATTTGCTGAAATTGGACTGCTGTGCTGCATGTAAGTCTACTCATTTGACAGAGAGCCAACCAGACAGCTGTTCTCCTAAAACTTGCCAGCAAACTCAGTGTGGCTGCAGTGTTTCCCACCCACTGCTCGCCTTTCTTCCCCGTTTTCCTCTGAGCGTCTATCAAAACACATTATATTCTCCTGTGTCAGCACCACCACAGCCCGCCTGTGCAGCTCTCCATCGTCACACTGTTTGTTGTGGTGCCCTTTCCCTGGGCATCATGCAGACTGGCCACTGTGTGGATATGAGTGTGTGTTTGTGTGTGTGTGTCTCCTCAGGGTAGTTTTGAGTTTATTCAGACTCTCTCAGACTCCCCGACTGGTTGAGTGACGGCCGCAACTAACAAGGGTTGTTGACATGACTCCACACACAATCTCTATACTGCTGGACAGACCCACATATTTTAAGGAAGTGTCACCATCTCTCCCTGATTCCAGAATCTTCCACTGAGCGACTGAACAAACATGACAAAGCTGACAGGCCGTAGCTGTTGGCTAGCATGTAATTCAAGTCCTTCTCTCTCTCTCTCTCTCTCTCTCTCTCACACACACACACACACACACACGTGTTTTTATCACTTGTGGGGACATTACATAGACTTACATTCATTTCCTGGAGCCTTACCCTAACCCTAACCATAACTATAACCACTATTTGCCTATTCCTAACCCTATACCTAACCTAACCTTACCTAACCTGTAACCCTATCCTCAGTCTTCACCCTAAAATTTAATGATTTACATTAAGGGGACCTGCATTTTGTTCCCATAAGGTAGGTGAGTCCCCACAATGTGACTGTGTAACCAGATTTTTGTCCCCCACAACGTGATAAATTCCTGCAAGAATCCTGTCTCTTGTAAAAATCAGTCTGTTTTTGATCAAAGTCTAACTGCATGGCATTTTTACACTTCAGGTGTAACTAGAATTGCTGCCTCACTGTTATATGCCTCCATCAACCAGTCAAGTTGTAGTTTAAATTCATGTCCATCCAAGCTCAATACTTAATGTAGGTATTAAGTAGATTTTTGGTGAAAACAGAAGTTCTCACTACTTTGACATGTACGATTCCAGTAAATAATGTCCAGTTAGAAACATGCTGTCTTCACTCAGACAGAGGACTGATACAGAGCTTCATCACTTGGTGGTTAAGCAACAACAATCACCTGAAGCTCAACATCAGCAGAACCAATGAGCTTGTGGTGTAAGACAATACTTCAAATATGAATGATGATGCAAAGTGTTGCACCTACAGTGTTACAAACAGCTCAGGCTCATTGTACATGATCAAACCATACACCCCAGCCCATCCACTACAGTCTGCTGCTTCCAGTCAGCTTGCTACTTGCTCACTACAAGAAGGACCCAAAATCAGAACTGTTTGCTGTCCTGGATGAAGGACTGATAGAGAGCTTCATCACACAGTGCAACAACAATCACCTGAAGCTCAACATCAGCAGAACCAAAAACCTTGTGATGGAGGGCAATGTTTCAATTATGGATGATGATGCAAAGAAGCTACAAATTGTAAAACAGCGACACTTCACACACATCTTCAACCTGGCAGCACAGAAGATCTAAATAATCAGCACAGCTTTAAAGTGGGCACATATTCTATCTAAGCACTTCATTCTTGAGTCCAAGTGGATGTGGATGTGCCACAGGAAATGAAAATCTCTCCAGGCCGTCCTGAGATACTGTGTTCACAAGAATGAGACGGACATCACAGTGACATTGATTTTTGACCTTTGACCGCTGAAATCCAAGCGGTTTATCATTGAGTCTAAGTGGACGTTTGGGCCAAATTTCAAGAATTTTCCTCCAGGCGGCCCTGAGATGAGGAGTGGGACAGATGGACAACCTGAAAACATGATGCCTCTGGCCACAGCAATCGCACGTATCGAGGAAGAAATAATGTGAGCTGTAAAGCAGCAAGCTGATAAGGGAATTAACCAGCAAAGCTTTCAGACATTCTCTCGGACTCTACTCCAGTTTTCAAACCTGATTTGAACTCAGCTTTGCTCCTCACAGCATAATATCTCGCACTCGATTTCCTCCACTTCCTCATGAGTTTCCGCTTATTCTTAAAGCGGTTACATGTTACACGTTATCATCAATAAATTATTACCCCATTAATGATAACATATTATGGGATGAGCATTTTACATAATTGCTTTGATCAAAGATTGTTAATTATGATGACAGAATAATCATTAAGGGAATTTCCTTTCTAGTGCATCACTAAAAAAGTGATCCTTTTTCTACTTAATGAGGTCATAAAAAATATTTTAGAGTTAGACTTGTGTGTATACATACTGTATGTATTTTAAACTTCCA
The DNA here is from genome assembly GCA_037975065.1 of Chaetodon trifasciatus. NCBI lineage: Eukaryota > Metazoa > Chordata > Actinopteri > Chaetodontiformes > Chaetodontidae > Chaetodon > Chaetodon trifasciatus. The sequence goes on along the minus strand of JBBMOE010000028.1, from coordinate 3,947,356 downwards.
CAGTTTTAATGCTACATAAAATGATTACACATTAAAAAATATTTCAGTGCTGGTTTACCTCTTTCCAAGCAAATCTAACATTTCACACATGAAAAGTATTTAGCTTTCTCATAACTGTGCACAGTGAATATAACCTTCAATTACTTTTTGGCTATTTGGTCCAGATTGACATATTTCAACACTGAAACACTCTTGGACAGATTAACCTACTGAATTGTGATAATGCAGGTCAAATTTTTAATTTTCTTGTTTAAGGCAAAAACACCTGCAAAACTAATAAAATTATGAAGACATTTCCATTTAAGCGGCACGGTGGCGCAGCAGGTAGTGCGCGTGCCTCACAGCAAGAAGGTTCCCGGTTCGATCCCGGGGTCAGGCGGGGGCCTTTCTGTGTGAAGTTTGCATGTTCTTCCCGTGCATGCGTGGGTTCTCTCCGGGCACTCTGGCTTCCTCCCACAGACCAAAAACATGCTCATTAGGTTAATTGGTGACTCTAAATTGCCCCTAGGTGTGAGTGTGAGTGTGAATGCTTGTGTGTGTGTGTTGCCCTGCAGTCGGCTGGCGACCGGCTCAGGGTGTACCCTGCCTCTCGCCCGTTGACAGCTGGGATAGGCTCCAGCCCCCCCCAACCCCGAAAGGGATACAAGGGGTATAGAAGATGAATGAATGAATGAATGAATTTCCATTTAATATGTAAAATTTTAAATGGCCCTTGATAGGAAAAAGGTTCCCCACCCCTGGGCTAACTGCCATGAGCAATGCACTTGGACTCCACACAGATGCTCAGTAGAAAATAGTAGACATCTGCAGCTCCAAGGTATGAAAAAAGTAAAAAAAAGAAAACTGCAACAGACAAAGGATTGAGTTTCCTCTGCAAACAGTCGCCTTTCATGTCAACAATAGTCTCTCCTCTCTCAGTGTCCCATATCTCCCGCCAGCGTCTCCTGACTGACAGAGCAGCGGTCCCTCAGGGGAAACAGGAAGCCAACAGCTGCACGCCACCGTCTTTACATCCTGCTTACAACCCTGCTACCTGATCGCTCCTTGATTTAAAGCTCCTCAGAAAGCATTCATTACTGTAACTCAGCGCCTTTCTTTTCTCACATGAATGAATACCCACACAGTTTACTACACTGATGACAGTCATTCTTGTTTTTCCTACAGTTTTATTTCATTTCCAAGTCGATAAAATGTGGCTGTGAGGCATTTTTTAAATGAAAATAATTTCTTAGCAGTCATTTATTCTCTTAGTCTCCTTTCTCATCTCCGAAGCTAAAGGCCATTTTGCCATTTTGTGGAATGATTCTCACAGTCACATATATTTGCTGCTCTGATTGGAAATACGATGTTAGATGACCCTTATCATCTCATTTATGAAGCCTTATTCTAATGCTGCAGGCCAAACAGACAAAGTGCTCTAAATAGCTGTGTGATCTTTAACACACTTAACCACAATGACAGAGGATAATGATTCCAGGTAAAGTCACTGGTGCTTCTATCCCCACACCCACTCCATTACCTTGTTACTCAATACCTCCACTCCCTCAAACGTTGCTAAGAACTGAGACATTATACTGGTGGGAAACCATTAAGAGTGGAACGGACACAATAAAACCCTTTCATATATGTTTGGGGGTTACAAACTGAAAATGTCCATCAAATTAAATGAGGCAACGTATGATTTTTTTAATTTCTACTACGACAAATGATAAGCATGCAACTAACTGAAATAGAGGTAAAATATACCAACTGATATTGTGCATGGGGCTGCACTAAGAGCAATATACAACAGTTTGGAGGGTGCTGTCTTTTTTTTTAGTTGGTTTGACTGTTCTAACTGCAAATGTTAGCAATGTCACCTAACTAGCTTACACCTACAGTAACCTAACGTTGGCCCACACACTGACAGGCATTAATGTACCAAGGGTTAGGGTAAGTTTAGGAAGCTCAGGGCGGATCCACACCTGGCTCATTTGGAGCAGCTGTGTCAAAACTGGGGAGCATTTCCCCCTAAAGATTGGTTTGTTTCGCTGTATGATACCTCTATACCTCTGTAGCCTGCTCCTCATCTTTGCTTGAGGCTAGAGGCTACATTAGCCACCATTAGCATAACACACCATGTAGGCACCAGGTTTTGACAAGTTTCTGCTGCAGCAGCTCTTATCCTTTTGGATTCAAACTGTCTTGATATAGGAACACTACGCTAAATCAGTGAGGTATTCTTTTAAAGCTTAAGGTTGAAACACAGATGGGCAGCAAAGCTCTATCTATAGGAAAATAATGGTTCAGCAGGTGCAGAGTCATTTGTCAGCTTTCCAATCAGGGCACAGTGTTCATTGTTGTGGCTTCAAGAACGAGGCGTAAACACAATGAACGAGGAGACATACAAATCAAACAGACAGCTCAGATAGTGACATAATCAACAAAGACGGATCGTCAAGATCCTGGAGAATGGAGAGCAAGCAAGGAGAGGTGTTTATTGTCAGTGTTAGAGAGTGCAAACAGCATTTTGACAAAACACAGATGTGTCAGTGTTATGCACTGTAAATAAAACAAATATGTAAATAAAGTCCAATGACATAGATGGAAATGAGGTGAAGTGTCTTCTTTCTCGTCTCTCTTTCTCAGTTTCCCAAATAGACTATTTCCACTTCCCACCTCCTCATTATCTTGTTTTCTCTCTCACCTTGGCTGGTTTCCATTTTCCCAGAGTACAGAGAGAGAGAGAGAGAGAGAGAGAGAGAGAGAGAATGTAGTAGAATGGCGGGAGCCCTTGGCAGCTGCCTCGGCCCACTCTGTTTCCAAGTGCATTCACACCTTAGATTGTGTGAAAGTGAGAGAAAGGGGAAAGAGAAACACATCCACTGCCTCCCACCCTCCACCTCCTCCTCCTCCGTCCACTCCTCCTGCAGATATTGGGACAGTTTGCTCCATGTGATCACTGATGCTCTCCTGGGAATGAGCGACGTGCCGTGTTTGTGCATGTAGGTGTGTGTGATAGAAGGGCAGCCTCCAATGATCCCGCCTTTGAAACAGTTTCTATAGCAACATCTAAGAAGAATTCGGCAGGTATGGGAACGCTGAGGCTCAGAGGAGCAGGAGTTACCCTGTGGCCTCAGCGTAAACTGTCCAGCACTGGCTGACTTTAATGAGACGGGTGGATGTTTGATGAAGGCCTGTCATGGAGTGTTAGCGGAGTGGTTCCCAAGGGTACCAAGGGACAGGCCCATTGGAAGAGTGACAGAAAAATGATGGATTGATAAATGGCTCTCAAACCTTTTTAATAAATGACCTTTGTGAAGCATGATTTGAATAAGACCTGGGTTAATTCATTATTATTCAAATTGTGGTGTAGAAACAGTGATATAGACTAAATGAATAAGAGCACAGAGTCACCAAACAATGGCTAAATTTTTTAACTGACCTTCCACTCAGACCTGTCCCACTTTGTTACTGGTTCTGTCCTACAGTTGCAGATTTACCACTTGAAGCTTGAGCTTAAAAGACAACTGTCTGTCAGATTTTATTAGTTGTAGCTGGCTAGCTAATTAAGCCAACAATACCTTCCTGAGTCTGTTAAAATCACCGTCTTCGGCTGACTTTTCAAGCTCAACCCTGTCAAGGGATCTTAAGTATTTACCTGATGGCTACATACATGATATTGTCAGGCCCGAACTCAAACAGGACTCAGAAGCAGAGAAGGTCAGTGAGCAGACTTTTATTAAATCAAGAAACCCCCAATGCAGAGCAAACAAAAGGGCTATGAAAACTGAGCTATGAAAAACTCGACTCTCGTGAAAACAAAAATCACTCCCAAGGAGGAAAATACCAGTGTAGTGACCCCTTCGCCTATCAAAACAGGCCACAACGGTTGCTGATGGATTGTTTCGACGCGTGAATAAATGATGAAATGTCCACTCCACTGGTTGCAGTTCAAAATGATAACAATGGTGATTTATTACTTACAATGCGGTGCGTCGGTTTCCACAAGGTTTCAAAGTAAATGCATAGCGGGCCAAACTTCCACTTTACACCACATAGTCTATTGACCAATATAGACCAGAAAAATAACAAAACGCACAGCAAAGGAAAAAACAAAACCTCACTGTCGGACGCCACAGTCTAAAACTGTTTGCCTCCACCAACCAGCAACACCTGAGTCCACTCGTCAGATTGATTAAATAGACCTTTGGCAAATCAGCAGCAACGCTCCCCCAAGTGGTGGGAGGTCGAAATCCACCATATAAACCAAAAATAAAGACATAACAGAAATGGCTCTTACAACCAGATACGCAGATCTATGAAATTTATCAAAATCAAAATCACTCTTCTCAGAGGGAAATCAAAAGGCTATAAAACTTTAAACTAAAGTCACTCCGAATGGAGGTAGGGTGATCAAGGAAAAAGGAAAGGACAGGATAGAAACAAAAAACTCTCCTAAAAGATGGAGGCTAGACTTAATACTACTATTACTATACGAACAAAAAATCACTCCAAAGGGAGGCTAACCAAGAAAGCAAAAGACTCTTACAACTATAAATGCAAAACTTAACTACAAAAGTTACAACAAAAAATCACTCTGACGAGGAATCAAGACTTACTAGACAGGCTGTGGCTGTGGACTATGATGCAGGCTTTGGTGATCGGACAAGAGACGAAACACTTCGGCACAAGACAAAGGGAAACGCAGACTATTTAAACACATGAGGGTAATGGGGAACAGGTGGACACAATCAGGAATCAGGGATGACAAACGGGTGACACAAGAGGAAGGGCAAGTGACCTGAAGCGAGAGGAGAGTTAGACTTTCAAAATAACACAGGAAATGACAAGACAATAACCCAAGACAGGACGACCTCACCGCAGTGTGACAGATATTGTGTTAAGTACCATTGCTGTTCTTGTATTACAGGATACAGGCAGTAGGTCATAACCTGTTAAGCTGCTCACATGAACTTTTACTCCCCTCAGAGTTAGTATTCCTCTAACAGCCCCATGTGCCACAGTTCCAAATGTAGAAAAATCCAAAGCTTGATGCCCTGATGCCTATTTCTGATTGGACAATTGTTGTCCAAATATCTTCCTTTCTATAGCATAGCATTTCTATAACAAGCTGATTAGGAGAGGAGCAAATGCTGCCATTACTAAAGCATCTTGTAATACAGTCATTAAGTAGTCCTGAACAAATGTCAGCGTCAACTGATCAGTTTCACCCAGTACATATTTCAAGTAATAATGACATCATTGAGATTATTAGGGAAAGATGTGCAACTCTGTTGTTACTCTTCAAATACATCCGTTTAATATGTTATGTACTGTATGCTGTATACTTTATACTGTACAAGGGATCCCAGGTTCACTGCGTGAGACTTATTTTGTGCTCATTCTTCAATCCATGCAGGCAATGTTTATTTGCCTTTGACACAGGGTGGGCCTATGACAACTCTCTTTTGCAAGGGTGGCCTGTGTTCACAAGACACTAAGTGTTACAGAAAACATGAAGACAAACATACGTTCATTGATGTCGATTAATTGATGTCTATTGATGTCGATTAATGCAAAGTTCTTTGATGGTATGCACCATAAAACACTTCATACACTGAAATGACAAAAGCCATAAAGGGTTATTCCAGTGATTTATAATTGTACTTCCAAAAAGATAGGGAATTCACAAGAGATAGATTTTAAAAAGACCCCTCCAGATCAAAGCTGCAGAGGCCAAAATATCCTGACTTTTAGAACCTAGTTTGGTTTAAGCTCCAAAGCACTCAGTCTGACATTTCCTCTAACATTACATAACATAGTCTTTCATCTCATTTGCTTGCCTCCTACAATAAATGCCCACATCTTTCAAACAGCACACTCCCAGAATGTGAAGTCTCAGGTCCAAGCAGAGATATTAAGCTATATTAAATAATACTGAACAGCAGCAAAAGCTATTTTTGAAACTTTGGAGAGCTCCTCTAGAGCCACAGAAGACATGATACAGCTGTTTTGACTACTGTTGTTTTTGGCGGCCTGTTTTAATTTTAGTCTTAATCCAGTCTTTGTGTCAAGCTGTCATTTTAGTTTTTATTAGTTTTAACCACATTCATGCTGTTTTTAGTCTAGTCAAATTTCAGTTGACTAAAAGTCTGAGCATTTTAGTCACATTTCAGTCCGAATTATCCATGACTGTTTTCATCTAGTTTTAGTCGACGAAAACTGATGACATTAGTCTAGTTTTAGTCAGTGAAAATAGTATTTTAGTCTCTTTTTAGTAATACAATTCTATTTAACCCATTCAATATAGTATAAGTACCTATTAGTATAGACAAAACCAAAATTTTCTTTTGGCCAAACCCATTTCACAATTCAAACAAGGTTGTCTTATTATTATATTATTGTTTCCTTATAGACTCAAGAATACATCCATTCCAGACACAAAGACGCTCTGATTTGAATTCACAACATATTTATTTTATCAACCAAAGCCGGCTGGCTGGCCATCGGTCCCGTTCTCTGTGTCAGTTGTCTGTCATTAACGCTAACCTACCGCAGCTGCATCTTCTAAATAATGCCGCGAGTGGGGATTGAGGAAGTGACGTCGCCTGCGCTGCAAAATAATAAGAACAACGCAACTAAACGAGACGAAAAAACGTTATAACATTTCGCCTCATCTCGTTTTTGTCTCTTGATAAAGGTTCGTTGACAACGATATTTAGTCATAATGTGTACACTGAACTTCAAGTTACCAAATAAAACCTGATTGTAATACATTTATAATCTCAATGATATTATGCTTCCATAGAAACACTCCTGGCTGCTACCATCACTACTAACATGAAAAAAAATTAGAAGAATCCACTTGAAAATGAAAACAGAAGCTTTGTGCAGTCACACATAAACAATACCACCTTGCATGGTGCATGGAATATATCTAAACACACAGCTAATATTTACCGTTGTCCTAATCACCCAAAGTGTGTGCATCTCCATACGACTGAGCATGCCTGTGTGTGGCAGAGAGACAGGGTATGTAAACAGTCTACCAGGGGCTGAGTTTGCACACTGCATACATCACAGACAAAAGACGCCCAAAACACTGACAGGTCCAGTAATTGCATTCAGTGGATCATAAAATTGCACGAATTGCATCATTCTTGCCCCGATGACAGGGGAGGAGGCGAGGGGATGCAGTTCGGCCTGGGTTTGAATGCATGCCGTGTTCCAATGCAGTTTCACTTAATTAAAAACCAAGGGGCGCTGTGTGCATAGCAATGCGTCACCTCGACGCTGGCCTGCACCGAAACGTCTACCGCATGAGGAGTTTCATGGAGCTATTTACTGTTCTCTGTCATATTATCACCTCCAACTCGTGCCCAGAGACTTTATTAATTGCCAGCAACTCATCTGTGCAGATATGTCGGACACACATGGATGTTTGCAGTGCAGAATAATTTTGTCCACTGCAAGTGGTTCTCCAGAGAGAGAGCACCTAAACTGTATGTATGTGTGTGTTTTGAAGGCAACACATTAACCCAGAAACCAATGGCAATAACACTCTTTAGGAACAGTGTCACATTAAAGATGCACCACTGAAAGTGTTTGCTTATTCAGCTGAGCATTGTCCTCTGAGCGCAACGAACACATTCAGCATGGAATATGAGTAAGATATTGATCCTGGTATTGATTGAGGAACATCCACTCTTCAGATTCATATCAGCGATTTTTACATGTGAGACGAAACGTTATTACTCCCAGCATGCCCTGTGATGACATGATTCATCACAGTGGTTCAGCCTGAGATAATCCTCAGCCACCAGGATCATGCCAGTTTCTGAGATGGTAAAGGATAAGACTGGCTGTGTTCTATTGAATTCTTTTAGTCCACATATCCCATGAAAATACCAAAAACCAATGATGAATATAGTGACTGTAATGAAGTATTGTGTGTATCCAAAGCCTGGCACATCTTGCCTGAAAATAGTCTCCTATTTCTGGTAAATCTAATTGGTTACTGATGGCCAATGATTGAGAGAAGTTCAGGTTTCCTGTTACGTCACACCCATAGGAAATTAAAGGACACCTGATAGCTTGTTGATTGTGCTGGAGATTAATGGTATAAGCATAAAGGAAGAGTTCCTCTACATCCCATGCTGCCCCTCTGGACTGTCAGCCCCAGCATGACAGTATAGTTTTGCATGTTTTATTCAGAGCTGAACTATGGCAGGAAGACTCACGTTGTTTACCCATTCCTCTTACATGCTGTGTTAATGGTACAGAAGCTCAATGCAGTCTAAACACAGTTAACTGCACATGGAAAGAAGATGCAGCCTTTTTATTCCTGTAACTTTAGTTGTATAATAAACAAATATACTATATGCGCATTTAAAAATAAGATGGGTCACACAGAATCTTGCTACCAGGCAATAAAACATACTGCATCATGTTTCACTGATGCTTCCTGACCTTTACTTTTCCCTTTTGTTGTATTCTTATGTGGGACAAAATGATTAGGATTAATAACTGTATGAACTCTCACTATCCTCGAGGTTGTTCTTTACCGTTATTATGCTGCTATTATGGTACAGCGTTGCAGACATTAGATATAAGGAGATTAGAGAAAAAGAGCTCCCTGCATGGGTAATCAGGTGTGCATTGTGCTTCAGTGAAAATAAGATCACTCTCCAGCATCAACTGTCTTTTTGCTGAATATTCTGGACTTCTTACATTTTGTGTTCAAACATTTCCAAATGCTTTTCTACAATATCATTTTAGTAAAACCTGAGTTTCCTTTAAAATGTGCAAGGGTACAATTCTAAAACTGCAAACACTGAACATCCTTCATGGCACCTACATTAATTTGATCAGTGCTGAGTTCAAATTCAGCTTTCATTCAATACTTACTTGTCTGTTGAAAGCCAGTAAAAACAGCATGCCTCCATTCTCCCAACAGCATGCTTTAAATGCTTTTCTCTGGCTTTCCCAGCAAGTGATGATACTTTAATTAATATGTTAATGATTATATTAGGAAGGCACAGTGGCACATCATCGCCTTGAAAAAGGAAACTCCTGGGTTTGAATCCACAGGCCCATTCTATTGTTTACACGTTCTCTCAGTGTATGCGGTGGTTCCTCTGGATGCCCACGTCTTTGTCTTTCTACATACTTTCTATGTGTTAGCCTTGTGATAGCCTGTTGATGGGATACCCTTCTTCCCACCCAGTGTGAGCTGGGATAACTGGACTGTGATGTATTCTAAGCATCACAAAGACCCCAAAACCTCTGTCAGATTTGGATCCATTAGGCCCAATAACATTTGAGCAGTCCGGAAAAGCTGCAAATAAATTGTTTTCATGCTATTCATGTGTGCAGGGAGCCGACAGGATGTCTTGCTCTCCAACCCCCAAAAAACGCTGAAGCCCAAGGAGGCCTGAAAAGCTTTTCTGCATTTTGTGCCCAACGTTCATTGAGTTGCCAGGTGTAAAGAGCTATTTCAAGCTCCCCTGGTTTCAGATGTAACAGTCCCATTAATTTTTCCCATAGACCATGTTATGTGAGTCACGGCTGGAGTTGGATCAGCATGAAATTCTCCTGCTTGAATCATTAGCTCAAAAGATTAACAACTGGGTTAGAAAATATCTGGCTCTTTGAAGTCAAAGGTACAAGCCTGTGGACATAAAAATTTCACAGTAGAAGTTAATTCAACTCCCAAGGTGCATTTCAGCAAGAGTTGTACAATTACCAAGCTTATAAGTCTGTGAAGCAAGCGAGTGACGCGAGCTCAAGATTACATTGTTGAGAAAACTAATAACACACTCTGCTGTTTAAATCAATTCACTTGAAATTTTGGGTCAATTTTAGATGAATTCAGCAACTATGGCGCTGTGTTTCATTCTCAACGGTGATGCTGAGATGTTTCAAATTCGATCTAAATCTTGACTCTAAGTAGCTTCTTCTCTGTGGTAACCCAGTGAGGCGCATGGGTATTTTGAGCTGTCCGCCACAACAAAATGACAGAATCAAAGAAGAAATAATTAAAACTGGTGGCCACAGCATAAACCTACAGGATTGTTACATTATCTGGGAGAATCCTGTGTTTCTAAAACTGATATTGTTTAAAGAGAGAACTGAAATAGGCATACAGATTAGGGAAAACCACTGCTGGGACCAGTGGCTGAAACTACCAGTATGTAAAATAATACTGCAGATAAAACTATTCAGCAATATAACTATAAAATAACCATGCATATGATTCCATAAGTCATTCCTCAAAAGCTGCTTCTTCTTGTTTCTATGACGTTTTGCTACTGACCTCATCTCCCCTGCATTTACCACATAATAAAACAATTCTGACAGGCCTGCATTAAGTCAAAACCAGCTTCCCTTCTTCTTACCACATAATGGGCACATTTCCTGCCGGTTCCTTCCTGCGAGAATCAAGCGATTCATGTAAAGAGACATTTCTTTTACAGAAGACAGCTTAATTGTTGTTGCCTCCTTTTCATTTATGTATATTGACTTCATGACCTACACCAGCCCTCTCTATGGCTGTTAGTTAATGAATCCGCCATACCGCATCACAGGCTAAAGTGGAGGAGACCCTTTCAACATCAATTGACAATTAACAAAGACTTCATAACAGGCAGCTATTTTTCTCCCCAGAACTGTCTTCAGAAAGTCTCTGTCTGTCGCAGCGCAGATAACACGAAAACAAACACACGCTGAACAAAGGCAATTGCTCTCTTTTTATTCAGTGAGGAAGACAAAAGAGTTATTGACAGGCACAGACAAACGGTCTGGCTTTCACTGTTGCACAGGACTCCAGGTTTTCAGCCAAAGACTGTGCACAGACTCAACACTGCAGGCAGGAAGCCTGTGGCAGCCATCTGCTTTTTCATGAATTTATCTAATATTGCAGCATTCTGAGGTAATGAAAGCCCCGGCTGTGTCCATGAAAAGGACAGACTCTTGGGAAGGAATACACAACAACCTTGTTCTGAGCAATTTGTCTCCATTTAAGAAAAAAAAAATTCAACAGGACGCTCTGTGAATAAATCAAAACCAGGATCGAACATCCTTCATGCCAGACGCCCACATGCGTTTTGTCATTCCTTGCAGCCATTTAATAAAACAAAGGCTTCTCTGCAACCTTTGAGTGTTGCGATTTCCATGGCAACCACATGTACTGCCGCCATAAGGTTTCTGAAAGCAGCCCAGATTTCAGCGAGGGTCACAGAGAAGCATGGCTGAGAAGGGCACCCATGTAAAAAACATGCTCAATATTTCAAAGGTCGATTAGATGAATTTAAAGGAATATTAGGACACGGGAGCAAAGCAAGGATAGATTTAATTTTCTGGTCTTTGGTTCAGTGCTTACAAATTTCATTTCATAATAGCCTGAAAAATGTCAGGATTTCAGTTTTTTAATGGCCTGATTATTACAGGTGAATCCTTATCCTCACTTTGAGTCCATGTGTACCCATTTAGAATGAACAATCCTGCATTTCTAACATTTAACCTTAATCAAAAAGACTTCTGGGGTCCTGAAATTACCACAGAGCCATTAAAAGTCCTCAACAATAGTATAAACTTCTCTTCAACAATAAATGCCTCGACAGCATATAAGACTGTTGCGTGACAAACATGGATACTGAGTTGACTGTTAAGAGGCCAAGTGGCTATCTTGGCCCATAAGTAATTTCCCAAAGCAGATGTCTCATGCATGAGTAATTTCACTATCAGCATTATTACCATATTAATCTGCAAGTCAAAAACTTTGTCAGATAAAAACACAATGATCCCATATGAAGAAAAGATCTTCTGCAGCTGGATTCAATTACTATGGATTAGTAGATGCTGTACTTAAGCAAACATGAGCGTAATCCCAAAGTGGCAGACTGAAATCAATATTTACAGAATAAAAATGCTTTTCAAAATTGATCGCATCCACCGAGATGAGGAGTGCAGGGGCACAGATCTGCTCTCTGTAAACTGATTATAGCTGTCAGTCAGTGAAGTCACAGGATTCACTTTGACTGCGGACGAAATGAGATCTGGGCATTTAGATCTGAAGCAGAAGGTCTGTTCTGCAAAAGGGTCAACCGTGAATTCAGATATATATATTTTTGTATAGACAGTAGCTGTTATCATCGAAGTCAGGCATGAAAATAAAGAGCAATATAAGAACAGCAGCCCTCAACAGCAATAAATGCAGCAAAATGTCAACCAATGAGAGTGGCCAAAATGAAAACTTAAGAAAAATTAAAGTTCCATTTCACTTCAAGGCAAGCGCGGATGCCAGCCCAAGCTCCACAATGTATTTCAGCACACAGGATTTCTTTCACAGCTTTTTCTTTTCTTCCTGTTGTGGTTCAGTGTCACTGCTCTCGGGCGTCATTCAAAGCTTCAGTGAAAAAAAAGCTACAGAGCCAGATATTTCCTGCTATTTCTCGCTGGAAGTGTAAATATGCGACTCTTTGCTAGCAGTCCACATGAATTATGTAAGGTTATGATAAGCTAATTCCAGCTTATTTCACTGTCCCAAAGTGGGCAAAATATTCATTTGGAATTCATTTTTGAATGAATGCTATAAATGAGCACATTGTGATTTTGGTTATTTTTGGCTAAAAAACAAAATAAATTTGAATTTGAAGGATTATGAAATATCAAAACACTGCACAGCAGTCCCAACGTAAGACCAGAGAGGACACCGCTCACTCAACAAAGACCACCTGACTCATCCCAGAGTCAAAGGACTCTTCCCACGTCTTTCTTTCGTGCTGCCGCCATCCTTCTGCCCGTGACCCAGAAATTGATCTCAGCGTGCCATCTTGAAGGATGTCTCAATTTCTAAAATGCACCTCAAGGGGAGAGAAGCGAGGAGAGAGGGAGCGTGCTGGAGATGCTCTGAGCGAGGGTGCACAGGTGTAATCTTTGTAGAAATACAATATTAGAACTATATATAGTTGATTTTTACTTTCCCCTTTATTGCTTGCTGTCTGTAAAGCTGTAATTTCCCTGGCCAGGGATTGATAAAGTTCTATCTTATCTCATCTTATCTGTCCTTCCTGCACCCATGATGGCTAAAAAAGGTGACGCACCGCTGGAATATATAAACCATGACAGGAGCAGGACTCAAATCTCAGTGTTCCTTCTGTATCAATAAGCTGTATTAGTTATTCAAGATGATCAAATGAGAAGAACATTCTATTGTATTCAGCACTAATTTACTTTATTTCATGTTGTCAGACCAAAAGTATAGTCCTGTGATGACAGTTGCAGTTGAGGCTGTGGGCCACACGTGAGATCAGTTTTACTTTGTCATACCTTGTAGGGATTGATGGTGAAACTGAAAATGATCACCTGTTCACAGCCAAAAAGCCTGGGAGTGACTCACTGAGCTTCTATGTTGTGCATGATACTGTAATCTGTATCTGTTGTTGTTGTTGTTGTTGTTGTTGTTGTTGTTGTTATTGGTGTTCATTGCAACTTTGGGATGTTTCTGCATGTCATAACATTGACAGATGCTGCAGCTGATGCCACCGCCACAGAGCACCCACTATAGCTGTCGTCATTTAATTATTTCTCTCTCTCCAGCTGTAGCCACAACCATTAGCTGTCGGTGTGATGGAAGAGGGAGGTGGACCTTGTATACTGTCAGGTAGAAGAAAGAAGAAAGAAATGACAGAAATGCTAAAACTTAAATACAAATAGAGCGCCTTTGTTTGCTGGCTGTTTATTGACAGCAGTTGTACAAAGTGTCCCTGAGCTCATGCAGTAATATCCAATCCATGCAATCATGTGTTCATAAAGTGGTGAACCTCGCTCCATCCTTCACAAGCAAGGATGGTGAAAGATGTATGTGTGTTTGTATGTGTGTGTATATACAGACATATATACATATACATATACATATACATGAGCTTAAACCTGTGAGAAGACCTTCTGGGGTTGGCAGAAATAGGCTTATTTCGGTTAATCAGGGCCAGTGGTGAATCTCTGTCCATCGGGACTTTGGCAGACTCTGTTGCTTCGGAGACACCTCTTAGAACATCGTGCACACAAGATGAAATACTTTCTGAGTGCTTGCCTATTAAGTCCCAAATTGTTGACTGCCATTGTATTAAAGGAATGAGAGAATTTGGAGAACTTTAATGCTTCTTTTTCATCTTTAGTTTCATCAAATTTGTATCATTATTATCAAGTGGGTTTGATTCTCCATCTTATTTTACATTAATCTTCTATCCCTGTTCTGATAGATAGATTTACATTTTCTGTTTTGTTTATTTGCTCAGTTTTCAGCTTTCCCTTTTCAATTACAGTCACCAGGGAGAAACGTTTGACCATCTCACAATTCACAAACTTTTTCACTGCTTAACTGGAGAGTTTTGTAGAGGTTTTAGGAGGACCAGCAGCTTTCTGTGGGATTTGCAGGTGGGGGGAGATGTGCCGGAGCACCGGTTAAATTGCGACAGCAGGGATTTCAAATTTCGCACCCATCAGTACATCTGATGAATAGTTGCTCTCTGGAAAACAAAATGGAGAACTGCTGCTCCTCAAAAGAGCAGATCTGCTGCCCAGTGGTTCACTGAAACCTGGCTCAGTGACACATGTCAGATAGAGATGCCAGAGCTCCTCCAAACAGACCACGGGACAGAACTGTAGGGGAAACAAGGGGAAGCGGACTCTACTTCTACATAAACAAAGGCTGGTGTGCAGATGTTCCAATGTTAAGTAAAACATGTCATCATCACTTAGAGACCGTTTCATTAATCGTTTTATCCACCATGGAGTTTTCCTCTTTCATTCTGCTCTGTGTTTACATCACACCTCAGGTTTGTGTTTGCGAGCCATTACAACACCTGACTGAACAGATAACCAACATAGAGCATACAGACAACACATTAAATGTCCCACCACAGATAAAAACACAATGAACCAGTGCTACACCATGTGACACTTATCGTTCTGTCTCCTTCACAGCTTCGGGGCTCTCTGATCACTGTCAGTCAGTGTGCAGAGGCCTGCAGGACTCACCAGTTACAGGAAACCACTGCCCCCCCACACTGTGGCCCTTCACTCACTCTGACATCACACAACCAACTAAACCACCTGCCACCCCCTCACCAGTCCACACTGACCTCCCACCTGTGTTCAGCGTCTGTGAAGAGGATTTGTGTCAGTTCTTCCAGAGAAAGAAGATCAGGAAAGCATGAAGCCGAGGATGCCATGTTGCCCTCCTTAAATACCAGCAGGCAACCATCTTCACACAGATCGTCGACCGATCGCTGGAGCTATGTGAGGTCCCCTCCTGCTTCAAATGTGTTTCTTCCCAAGACATCCTCTATCACAGGATTCAGTGACTACAGGCCTGTTGCAATGAGGTCTGTGGTCATGAAATGCTTTGAGAGGTTGGTGTCAGCCTACTTGTAGGAGTTTGTAACGTGCATATCATCCATTGCTATCGAATAGAAATCCTGCATACTGTATATACTGTATATAGACATGTATACATACATATACTTCACATAACCAAGTACTTCATATACATCGACTCATTATTTATTTCTTTGTCTATTAAATGTCTATGTCTATTTCTATTTCTCTATTTCTACTGAATCTGTGTTTAATAGTGAGAGTAACTTAAAACCAGTCAGATTCCTTATATCTTATATATATTTAAGATATATTCTGGTAGTCAATGATTATATATAAAAGAAATGTGAAATAGCAACTTAAACAGACGGTATCTGTTCATGACAGCAGCTCAAATATTCATTCTGAAGTCAGCACAGGGAGCTTGATATGGGATTGATTGAGGGGGAGGATGACAGACTGACAAAAGGCCCAACGTTACCTTTTAATTACATTAAAAGCAATATCTGCAGATGATATAGCTGTCTCATATGAAATAAAAACGTGAAACCCATGTATTACTTCTCATTACATAGTGGAGCAGAGTCAGGGCCCAAGGACACAATTAAGAGAGGACAGAAAGGAACCTGTCGCACATGAATTGGACTGAGCAGTGAGAGCTTCAACGAACAAAGACGACTTCACCCTTTGCAAAAAGGAAAGAATCAGACTTTGTATTCTCTTTGAGGAAATAATAAGGAGCAATCTGCCATGGTTGGGAATTTCTTTGATAATGTGAGACAGTCTCTGAAGTGAGCTGTGAAGTACGGCCAAATGCTCTCTGGGAGCATTCAGCACAGAAATCCAGGCCCACAGCCCCCGGTATCATTAGTTAAAGTGAATAAACAAACAGCATTGGATATCTGATTTTTTTTTTTTTTCGAAGTCTAATTTCACTTCCTTGATGAGATGTATTACCACATTTTCAGTCTGTTTGGTCTTTGGGTTTGTGCTCCACAGAGAGGAGCAGGCAGTCGGCTATCAGACATCAATATCTGGCAGTTTCCACCCGTAATAACCAGGAGGTAAAGAGTCTCACTACAAACTGCAGAGTGTACTCTACTTCAGCCATGTCTGAGCAGAGGCCAGCCAGGGGTTAAATAATAAATGTAGTCTGAGAATTCAGCCCAAGGAAATCTTCTCCCATTTTTAGCTGTGTGGAAGAGATTAACCCATACAGATAAACTTTTAAAGTGAAGGAAAAGAAGCTGTTTCACACTCAAATGATAAGCTCATGTAAAAAAGGTGATTGAGGAAAAAAAATATTGCTGTAGTCCTACAGACACAAAATAAACAAAGGTGTACTCACTAAATCTGTATTTCTGTGTCATATCTAAATGACCAAAGCACAGACAAAAGAATTATTTTGCATTTGCATGCCCTGTGATTAAGAAACAAAGCGGAGAGTCTGCAGCAAATTTCATGACAACCCATCCAGTATTTGCCAAGATACAGTGTTTCAGTTTGGTCCACAGTGGGCCAGCTGACACTGCCATCTGTAAAGCCATGTGCTGATAGTATATTAACTATGTTTAGCTGAACCGGGTTTGGTTCAGCGGCAGCTCTCACATGCCGTTGACTATACACAGAAAATGTTGCCAATTAAAAGAAATGATCAGTGTGCTTTTGTTTCTGACTGACCCAAACATCTCATTTGTGATGTGCAGCTTGAGCCTGGTCAACCCCTTCCTTACTCAGGAACCTTGGTGATGGACAGCTGGT
The DNA here is from genome assembly GCA_037975065.1 of Chaetodon trifasciatus. Taxonomy (NCBI): domain Eukaryota; kingdom Metazoa; phylum Chordata; class Actinopteri; order Chaetodontiformes; family Chaetodontidae; genus Chaetodon; species Chaetodon trifasciatus. The sequence continues at coordinate 3,930,235 of JBBMOE010000028.1, read as the reverse complement.
CCTGAAGCATGAAACGTGGAGAACGCTCCAGTAAACAAACCCACTGACTTTAGAGAAGCTGACACAACAGTAGGGATGCTCTCTAGAGCTCAAGCTGTTTGCAACAGGTTTAGCTCCCAATAACTTCCTTGTTGTACCTTCCACAGAAATGCACTTAAAGCACACTGCCAGTTGTTGAGTAATGGATTTCCTGCCTCTTCTGACACAACTGCAACCTTTTGTTAGGATTTCATGTTCTTCACTGTGTCCCTTCTGCACTACAAAGCATTTTGTGAGGTTGAAGAGGTGCCTTGTATGAGATTGAGTGTTATATGCTCCTCCTGCTGGTGATAATATGCATCTTTTTTAGGATAACTAATGTGTGTTTTCCCCTTGTTTTCCCTTTATGAGTATCTGGACCCAGCCTGATGGGGAAAAACCTATGTAGAGAGCAGTCGTTCCTCCTGGTCTCAGCAGCAGTCATCTTTTCAGTTATTTCTTTGTGTGGGCAAACAGATCCTTGTTGCTAAGTTTATCAATCCCCTTTCACTTCTTTTGTTTAGTGCTGATTTTTGGGGTCACATTTCTCAAATTAAACTGACTTTGGTTTGAGTCAAATCCATCAGAAGCAGGGAATAGTATTGCTTGCGTCTTTCAAAATGAGTTATTAAAGTAATTACATCCTAGTACTCTTTCCCACTAATCTTTCTGCCACATTGCAGCCTTTAGCTTCTTGG
>JBBMOE010000028.1:3849519-3924519 GCA_037975065.1 Chaetodon trifasciatus | reverse complement strand
TGACTGCACATTTTTAAACCAAATGAGCCTTTTGTTTCCTGTTGTTTTCACGGGACAGAGAGAATGGTGATGAATCTTAGTTTAGTAATTGACATGTAAGCTACCATTATCACCAGAAACAGACTGCACAGAGGCTATTTCCACAGAGCGCTGACTGACCCCATTTACACTTAATCACTTTAAGTGTCATAGGTGGATCAGGTGCATTTACACTTAGCTTATTTGAGATTGGATAGCTATCCAATCTATGCAAAACACAAGTGACTAAGAGTATAAATGGGATCTTACTGGAGTTTTATATTCAGGTAATTTCCTCCCATGCAAAACATCTGTGAAATCCTGACACAAGTTTATCTTGCTTGCAAAAGAAGCCAGTTCTATGGACTAAACCAACTTCATCTCTCCACTGAGGACTTCATCTGCAAGGCAAAAACCCTGAGAAGACAGATTCAGGCAAGAATTACTGAAAAAAAGTTGCAAAAGGCTAAAAAATGTGCTCTAATGGAGGGGCTACAAGCTGTTCTGTCTGTTCAGAAAAACCTCTCTTCCACTATGAAATTACACATGAATTCACTGAAAGCTCAAATGTCCCAGTTTTCCAGCAGCATTTAAACACAGCATGCATTTGCAACATATTAATGATGTGTGCATTTGTGAAACTGTTTGAGATGTGTTCATATTGCCTGGTATTTGTGTGCAGATCATGTAGTACAATTTGTGACCATTCTGAGTCTAATTTCTCTCCATAACCAACCGTGCCCTGAAACAGAAGCAAACAACTTCATTATTCTGCACTTAATTACAATGAATATCCATATCCCATCAGATTTCAGGTCATCAAATATGTTAAGCTGTAGAGATGAGGTGTTTGTAATGTATTTAAGTGTTTTTGCATTCTGTGTTGCTTGTATGTTGGAAGACGGTAATGTATTAAATAGATTGTGTAGTTTGTTACAGTGAAAATACAGTACATGGCAGTTAGAGACGGTAAGCCTAAAAGATGATAAACTACCGGTTCTTGTTGGGAAAATGAATGTCCGTATATGAATATGAATGACGCCGAGATGCAGTTTAATATTTCCAAACCAGCATCTGTAGCTGGGACCTCTTCAGAGGGAAGGTCTAGATTTTCAGCAGGGAATACTCTTTACAGGAGCTAAATGAGAAGACACATGGCAGGAATACAGAAGACAGGCTTAGACTCCGGTAATTTATTGGTCCCTTTGCCAGCAGGCAGCTTGACAAGGTGAGAGGAGCCAGAGAGAATTTATTTAACTGGGGAAGATGAGCTTCAGCTCCTTTGTGGATATCTGACATTTTCTAATAAGTAACTGAACACCTTCTTCCTTCAGATTCAACTTCATTGTCCTCTATGCATTCAAAGCCTGTTGTTGCTGTGGCTGTTTTGCTTGAATTCTGTTTCTTACATTGCAGAATTCTTCACAATGATCTCACCAGCCTGTCATGGCAGCAAAGGTTAACGTCATAAACCTTGAGATTTTTTCACCAATAGCCTTTCAATGTGCTTACAATCTGAAACTACCTCTCTGTGTACAGTGTTAATGATAGTGGCAGAGTCTGCCATTCCTGTGCTGGATTTACATGGTCTACCTGACTGCAAGGGATTCAGAGGAAATGATGCACGCCTGTAATCAAGCACATTTGTATCTGGTTAACAGCCTCCTGTTTCACTCTCTTTACACTGAGTCAGAGCTTTACTGCCAGTGCAAAGCGAACATCCGCTGCCTCATGTTAAAAGTGCTCATCACGGCGAAACACGAGGTGGCTTTTATTGTGAGGCAGCCACTGGAAATGCAATTTATTTGTTACCAGGGTCCGAGCTGACTGTGATATCTCAGTCTTGATCGTGAGGCCTTTGGTGATACTTTTCACTGCTCCTTCTTTGAAAGGACTGCTTGTTGGTCCCTCATCCCTGTTGAGATGCTGGAGGTTGTAGCTCGAGAGGGAGATGCCTCCACTACAACCCAGGACCAATTAAGAAGCAGGGAATGGATGGATGAGAGTCTGTATGTGCAAAACAACAAATACAGAGAGACAAGACAAATATGTGGTACTCACATGCTGTTATGTAAATTACACCTTCCTTCAGGAGACGTCTACTTGACCCTAAAACTAAAAATGTCAAGTATAGTTTCTTATGATTTTATTTAACTATAATTGAAAGAGACATACTGTGACTGTAGCACAGGAGAGTAAAATGACAATAAACTTCAAATAAAATGAAACCCTTAAATATGATACACAATCAAACTAACTTGTCGAAGTGGAACTGAAATAACTTTGGTGTGCGCACATAGACTGTGACCTTTTTCCATTCAGAGACAAACAGGCGCCTTCTGTGCAGCTCTTCACATGTTACAATGCGCTGTGGTGGGACACGAGCTGTGCCGTCTATAAAAAGCATGATTCTGCCACATGGCCGAAGTCTGCGGCACATCAGACGGACACACACTGGACAGCAGGGACTGTGTGAGGCTGGAAGGATCGAACCCAGATGGTCCATTTCTTTGTGAACTGGCACTGAGTATCCTAATTATTATTCGTGTGAAGAGAGGCTCCTCTTTGAGTCTGATAGCGTTGGCTGACATGGCCCAAGGCAAGGCCAAGACTGACCCCGAAAACACTGCAGAACAACGGCGTTATTCTGCATGCTGGAGATACACACACAGAGTCACACTCGTGCACACACACGCTCTCTGGCCAGATAATTAAAACTAATTTAAAACACTGAAATATCAGCAGAGGTGACGTTGCTCTCAACATACCAGCATCAACCTCAAACACCTTCTGCTTGAATCTACATACAAAAAAGGCAAACACACCTAAATATGCAACAATACAGCTCCAAAGAAATATACACAAAACACACACACTTCAACTCTTACACAAAAGTACACATTATGCACATAAGAACACACACAGTCACATGCTGGGACTTAAATAGCAGCAGTTAATTATGTCAGTGAATGAAACGTTTATAGTCCACTGTCTTTTTAGGGTGTTGACTCTTTAGTGCCTTTGTTCATTTACACCACGCAAAACACAGTGTGATCCACAATAAGAACAGTGTGTGAGCTGTGATGCGTACACACTGTACTGTCCAGTGTGTATTTATGTGCTGATGTCCATACCCAAGATATATCATCTGAAAGTACAGCAGGCTGTCAACAATCTACAATCTAGCAATTTCTGACACAATTTGTTCCTTCATGCTCTCACTGTATTGTAGTGACACATCTCTCTGGCTGTGTCTAATGTTTTCTAACTGGCTCAGCTCCAGACTCAATTTAGTTGCAAATTCAGAGGACCTGCTGGTTCCAGTATCTTTCCAAACGTTACCATTCTAATTAATTTATTTTTTTTAATGATGTCCTCCTCTCCACCCCTCAGATAATATAAAAAAATACAGGAGGTTTATGTCATGCATACCTTCATATGTCACACCACCCTTACCACTGTCCACAGCCATTACATTTAGACAAGGACGCACACAACATCACCACTAGGCAACAACTTGCTTTAAAAAATCAGAGCAATGAGGATTGGGTTAACTAGTTCCTACATTAAGTGACTACAGTTCAGTGGTCAGACACCTGGTTGAAAGTGAAATGCTGTGAACATCCCACATTATATGAATGAAAACACAAAAAGCCATAGAAATTCAGCACTTTATTATTATGCTTTAGTGGTGATGTTGAGAGAGGCCACTGGCAGGATAGACAGTTGAGATGGTGATTATGGAAATGGATGGGCAAGATAGTGTAGCTGCAGTCATTGGTGGAGCATGTTTCTGCTCCTCTTGGGCTTATTCTCAGCAGACTTTTAACATCTGTGTGATTCACTAAAATCTGTGTGGCACATGCTACAAAAAGCATGGCTTTCAATCTTCTTCTTTTATTGTCGGGTGCCGTTTGAGAAATTAAAAATTGGATAACAGGAGAGAAGGCTAACGTAATAGGAGGGTTGATAGGTCTGTTATAATGATCAGTTTCAAGTATTTCAACTTTATTTTGGAGAAAACATGCTTTTTCTGTCAGATGGTTCTAAATAATATGACACCCATGAGCCTCTAGCACCATTGCTAGGAAGAAGAAGCCAGTCAGAGCCATGAATCACAACTGTAGCAAATTAAAAACGCTGTTGTTGTACTTGGTAACATTTCACACTACTGCCATCCTTCCTCACAAAGCTGCCAGACAACCTGCAGAGATGCAGGTATGCCTCCATTTGCTAGTTTTGAACTTTGGAGAGAACCAGGCAAGCTGTTTATGCTAAGCTAAGCTAATCGCCTCCTGTCCAACACCTAAACACACCACCAAGAATTAATGTACATTCGGCATTTCTCTTGAGTTTTAATAAGATTTAAAAACACTTTGCATGGTTTGTTTTGTTTTCTAGTGGATCCTTCTGCTTGGACAGAACAGACACAGATTAAGTCAAAAAGCGGAGGTGTTGAATGGAGTGTAGTTGCTCTTGGTTTTAGTTTCTTTGTGAATGGAGCAGTGAACCAAACTGGACCAAAACATTGCAAGTGAGTAAGCAGAAGCCCTCAGTGCCTGTAGCCCTGGATTTTCAGACACTTTATATAGTCTGGAAGACAAAGAATGTGTTTTACGTCCATAAGCGGGGGCTACAGAAAACCCTAAAAGTCTATCAGAAAAATGATGGAATTTTGCATATTAAGTGCATAAGTATACCATAAGAAAAGACAGACAGAGAGATAGGCAGACAGACAGATAAGACAGATTAGATGATAGATAGACAGACAGATAGAATGCCTGAGCGAAAGGAAAGTCAAGGGCATGGCAAAAGGTGGCATTAAAAAAGGGCACAGTTATCCATCCAATTAAATTTATAACCTGCATTAAGCCCATTTGGCAGTCTGGGTTGCAGAAATTGAAAAATGGGGGACGTGTGTCCTCAGGCATGCCCCTCCAACACACACACACACGTACACTATACTCCTCAATCAAAGTACCGGCAGCTGTAAGCACCATTTCAAGGGACGCCATTATGCAAGGAAAATGTCATTAGCGATTTCACAATTTCACGCATCAGTGCTGCTAACATGTCTCTGGAAGACGGCAGGGCACAGGCGAAAGGTAAGGGCCCCAAACTCTGAAAGCAAAGCCATGACTGAGATGGAGGAAAGTGAATTCTCTGCAGCAGGTCGCCCTCCTCCCCGCCACGGCTCGACGTCACTCAGCCTGGTGCCACCAGCTGTAACATTTACAGGTTGGAAACAGACCACTGGCGTAGTTACATTTATTTGGAGTAAAATCAAAGCAAAGCCTCAGTTTTGACCGACTGCTCCTGCCATAGTTCTGCACGGACACAGTGTCTTGTGCAAGAGGGAATTATCAGGCATTTCAGCCGTGCTCACTTTCAGTTTTACCTACAAATGAAGTGAGCAAAAAAATAATTAGAGATGATTTCTTGACCATCTGCAAAAAATAGATCGACAAAAGGGAAAGGACTTTTCATCACTGCTGCAAAGCTGGGTCCCATCAGGCTGTGTTGCCAGCGTTTGTCAGCCCCGTGTGGACAGTTTTGTGTACGTCCATCATAAACTCACTGCTTCTCATCTTTTGACCATAATTTATCCTCTTAACATATTCAAAACTGTCAGGTTCATTGGCTTCTCTGTAGTTCTGTCACTTGTCTAAAGGTGCTTTAAAAACGAATAAAGAAGCATTGATTGCTTGACATCTTCCACAGGTGACACATGCCAATACTTAGTATGGCCTACATTTAAAGCTGTGTTTGTACTGAGATTGTTTTTCAAGTCCTCCTCCATGTGGTGTCTACATTATTTTTTCTAAACATTTTGTCCATAGTAACTTACTAAAGTAACCCTGTCCTGGACCTTTTCTAAGCTGTTTTTACATTTAAAATACTAGAAAAGTAGAAGAAAAAAAATCTACATTGCAAATGAGTATCAAACCGTGGGCAGGGGAGATGGATGACACTCCCCCCACAGAGAGCCAGACTCTGCCAGAGTTTGTGGATCAAAAGAGGTTATAATTAAGCCCCGTCCTCAGAGACGTCTTGGAGGGATCAACCAACAAGCTGTCAGCGCTGTCAGTCTTTTGGAAGAGAACACAGTACCATAATTGAGTGGAGCTGAATGGCTACAGCAGGGACACTTTTGATAAGCAGCAACAAATTAAATATAATGCACAAAAGCTTTTTGCAGGAAGGGAACATGGCACTGCGACTAAAATTAACAGCCGCAGGTTTTTCATGGAGCTCCATCATATTCTATAAACCAGGGAGCAGTCTGATAAATCTGCATAATCATCGAAATATCATTGTAGTGCATCATGTCAGTGTACTAAAATATCTGTTAGTGCTGACTCTGCTGAACTACAAATACCAGCGTTACTGTTATTTTTGCTCTTGTTTGATCTACACCTGCAGCTGTTTTAACTGGTGGATCAACAGCGTTCATCATGCAGTATATATGCAGCATATCAGCCTGCAAGGTCATGTGAGACAGCCAAACACATCAGTATTGCTGACATCAGGCTGGTTTTCATTAGCCTTGCTAGCTTGCCTGCTTGGAATGTAAAAAAGTGATAAAGATGCACATCACTGTCCTTGAAAAATTACTCAAACTATACACTGCATAAGGAGGAACGCTGTGGAGCTTATTCATCAAGATGCTCAACGTCTTTCACCTCATATTTACATTTGACAAAGCCGTCTATCACAGTCATTTGCATAGAATCCATACATTAAAAAAAGGAAAAACAATGATTATGAGAGAAGCAAAGTGAACAAAAACTTGTAGCACGCCATCCTCCCTGCAACATATTGCATAATAAAATGTTAATATAGTTACTTAGGTTTAAAAAGAACTTCTATCAGCTCTGTTCAAAGTATTTGGCTAGAAAACAGTACATATATCAGAGCAGACAGCTCAGTGCCATAATATTAAAAAGACGAGGAACATTACTGTCAATCAGTTCATATATATCATTATGTGGCAATTTTTTTTTAATGGAAACTCATACAGTTTTTGGAGGTCAGGGATCAAATTTCTCTTTTCTCCTATTGCACCATTGAATATGGGTGGATGGCCATTTGGAACGGGTAAAAAAAAGTTTCTGTCCGACTAGTTTCAGCATGCTGAACCCTTTAGGATTGCTTGACTGAATGGCTTGATATTTTGCTCTAGGTAGAGCTGATACTCTCTCTGGTGTCATCCTCCTGATTTCCATAGATAAGAGGCTCTTTTAGCACATTAAACACAGGCAAATGCAGCCATCACACAGCACTTCTTTGGCGCATTTTTATTAGCAATATCTATTTTTAGCATTCTGTATCCACTCTTCTGTCCAAATGCCAAATCCTCATTGGCTGTTAAACTATGCCAAGCCAGCAGGGGCAGAACAATCTGATAAATAATCCATAATGTATCAAAGATTATTATTGCTGCATATCTGAAGAATGCACACACACACACACACACATACACACACACACATCTTGAAGGAAAAAAAAAGAAGCACAGACAACGATGATGAGCAAGCTGTTGGTTTTCAAGTCAGTATTTGATTGATGCTCATATTTCTTTAATTATATCAAATTTATTCCCCACTTTGGCAGAGTGCCATTTCACAGTCGTCTTAACAGCTCTACTAAATCAAATTTGGGCTAAATCAAAGCAGGCTTGTTGTTGTCTCACGGCATGGAGAAAAGCCCTTGATAAAGCTACTGTATCATGGCTACCTTCAGGCTATTTCACAACAAGAGCGTATTGAGGGACAGTGTTTCCATAAGCATTATTCCCAGGGAGTCATACACGATCAGCGTGACGTCAGAGGCCACATCTATGGTGCACTGGGGGAGGCATCAGCAGAAAATCCTCTGCCGGCTTGGAAAACATCACTAAAGGACAGGGCAGAGTCGCTGTAACACCCATGGGTGACAGTGTGACCTCTGTGTCCGCCGGAGGGCGAGATGATGTCCAGCTTACTCAACCCGATGAGGTGATTTCCTTTTTTGCCTTTGTCTCACTTCTCACTGTAGACTGTGAGAAATATTTCTCTCAAGTTCAGCTGCTCCGGAGACACAAATCATCTTACTGCAGTTCTTCACAGTGAATATTTGCCAACCGCCTGTCAGATCACACATTTGAATTTGGATGAAAAAGAAAAAACTCTCGTCAATATAAAAATGATGCACATAGCAGTGAGATCTCTCATCGTGGCCTTGTTTGACTTTTATGGAGCCTACAGGATGTGCCTCTTGTTTTTCCGAGGAAATATTGAAAATTTCAACAAACTAAAATGCTTTTCTTTAAAAGCGGACCACACACTTTGTGCAGCTTTCACAACAGCAATACAGTACTGTATTGTGAATACATTCTTTTCAATATTCAGCAATAAAACAAACGCTCAGTGAACACAGCAGCTGTATGTGCAGCTCAGGAGCACTCGCCAAAGTTTTGGGTTTGTTCTGTATCCTCTGCATGACGTGCAGATCTCTGATCTATGTAAGTTGATCACGCGGATGTCTACACAAGTAGAAGACAGTCTGTTTAAATCACAGTCACTGATGTATAAATATAAGCAGTGTTACTAACTTAATTACTATTAAATTACATCAAACACATAAACAATTTAGAACTAAGCAGCAGCGATGTCCAAGGGTTCCATCTGTGCAGAAATGGAAGGAGAATAATTTTACTTTCAAGTTATGACATCCAAATTTTTAGACAGTGGTTGGTACATATCATCCAGTCACTAAGCTCATGCTGTCCGACCCTAATGAGATGGATGGTCTGCACATGTCCCTGGACATTGGACAACCCTCTCCCATTCCATGTCCTTGTCCAGAGCTCCGTGTGCTGTATAAAGGAGACCAGTGCAGATTGTTCTTGGAAGGTCACTCAGGCTGAAGCTTGTGTTGGCGCTGCACGGTACGGCTTGGCTCGACTCGCTCTTTTTTAGTTTTTCCATTGTCTAAAGTTGTGGATAGTACCTGGTATTTTTGTTGGTCACTTGAGTGAAAACACTGCAGACCACTGATTAGTCACACTAACCGCAAATTGCAACCTCAATCCTTTTATTGACTGAAGCCAGATTTTTAAAAAATGGCAGAACACAAAACCTCACCATGGTCAATTAAAAAAGAACAGATGTTCCTCTGTTTGGTTGCTGATGAAAGGATCTCAAAAGGAAAGGACATCCTCCATTGTTCCTGTGTGTTTGCGTTGTGTTGAAGGTGACGTCACAACAGTTTCAGTTTGCGTTGCTATGATGATAGCTAAGAATTCCACCTACGCACCTAAACCACGCCCGCCTGCAGCTGCCAGTAGTTCCCTACAGGAAGCCAGTTTGTCTGATCCCCTGTGGTTTGGCCACAAGCACATAACTTGAATCCTGGCAAGACAGACTCTCAGCTAGCGTGATCTCACATGATCCTGCTAATCCAGCAAGGTGACCTGTTTAGTTCAGTGATTTAGCAATGCTCCAACAAAAAGCAGCAAAGAAGAAGACTGCAAGCATGCAAACCTGGATGTCAACAATGTTGGCTGCAAAACTCACATCGTCAACATCTGCTTTGCAAATGTTTCAGACTGAACGAAATGTATTGGATGCATTTGTTAGACCTAAAAGATAGATGTAATGTGTTATGGTGAAAAACAATCCACAAAAAAAAAAAAAACATCTGGAAAAAACTTTTGAAAAGTTTAGAAATGGCAGATGGTGGTGTGATGGATCAGAGGTGAAAATACTACACAAAATGTAGCAAAAGTTTTAGCTGCTATTTGTAAAGTGACAGACAGTCTGACTCCAAACGATAGATTAATGTTTGCAGTCAAAACAGTGCATATTGAAGATGAAGAGTCTACATGTTGCGCACTCTTAGAAACCAGAAAACACAGCTGATAAGACTAGAACACAGTTTTTTCTGTTACAGTAGCAAGACTACTATAAGGTTCATGGCCTCCTCCTCCCTCTTGCTCAAACCACTGAGGTCTAAACTTAACAAGAGATTATTCGTACCTACAGGACTTATTTGTTCACAAAACCTCCCTGGCAAGTATGATAAAGCTCACACAGGGGCAATAAAAGTCCCTGTCTGACCAGGCAGCATGATGAAACAGTTCAGATACTCTGAGCTGAGAGGACAATGAGACTGTTATTTGCAGCTTGATCAACAGCACTGGCAGATGGGGCAAGTGGTGAGCTGCACTTGGGCGCAACACTTCAAATGAGAGCAGGCTGTTGAGTACAGTAAAGAACAACTGCCATCTGCTCAAATGATTACAGGTTTGACCATACAGAGCGAGTAATTCACTAACCTCAGAGAAAAATGGGATGGCGTCCCCGCCGTTCCAACCTCAGAAATAATAGCCCGTGTACACGCACCTGTGGTGAGCCACATCGGCGTTGACCTTGCACTTGTCAGCATTCGCCGTGGTGTTGCCACGCTGACCTCAGATAAATTACACTTTTGTAGAAAATGTACAGTCAGGCTGCAAAGCTGACTGCTGGGTCAAAACACACAACAATAAATTTCCCAAGGCGATTGGGGTTAAAGTAAACAAACCGACTGGTAAACAAACTCAATTATTTATCAGTGTAATGAAGCAAAACCCAATCAGTGAGGCTTCTGCACCGGTGAAAACCATCCACCATGCTACAGACAGAAATTAAAATCCATTCAGACCATGGACAGTAATTTGTTTGCCACAAACCAGCTAAGCTTCCTAATTGGGGACCCAAAGCGAAGGGGTTTTATTCTAAACAGCAGATTGGATAAAGGCATGGCTGCGGAGGAGAGATTCTAAAGATACTGCTCAAAGGATTACTCTTAGCAGATGTGAATACCACATCAAAAGGGATTTGAAAGTGTCAGTCGCTGCTGGATTTATGCACTGAGTGTGTGTGTGTGTGTGTGTGTGTGTGTCTGGGGGGGGGGGGTTCTGCAGCTGGGTTTCTTTGTGCTTGGAAGAAAAGGAGCAGTGGAGCTTTCTCAAATTGAAGATCACGATGTCACTGTGAAACATGAGCAAGAATGCAGATTGATAGAATACTAAACTAAACCCTGACACTGTTTGAAACATAAAATGCAGTCAAGTCAATGCTGTTTCTTTAGCTGCAGTGAAGAGGAAACCAATGTCATGTGGCAGGGGGCAAAATTAGCAACATGTAGCCGTGTTACAGACCTCTGAAACATTGCCCACATCTCAGATTTGTTCAGCAGTTCAAATAGGTGTAGAGTTGTCAGATTACAGAGACAATTAACCAATCAGGGTTAAGCGGGATGGGTGAAGAACAGGGTGATCCATCTTCCTACACAGCTAGCTATTCAGCCTGCCGTTCACAGTGCTGAAGGCTAAACGCCACTTCCTGTCTGGCTGCTGTTTGACAAACTTCCACAGCTCAGAGTCATCTCTCGCTGAGGGTTTCTTGCATGAGCTGGTTGTTCTGAAACTTGATCAAAGTGAAAAATGTTCCCACAATTTGCCATCCATATTCCATTAGATAATGAGTATTTCCAACAGCACTCGCTATTAAGAGATGAGACCGTCATGAACTTAATAAAGTGAATTAACAATTCCTTTGTCAGAAAAGAAAAAACTGCAGTAGCAGTATAAAGTCATGATAAGCTCTTTTTCTCCATATCCACCTATACCACCTACCAACCTAACACTATCTTCTAATGCAATTTTTTCCACTTTGTAGCTGTAATCACTGCCGTCTGGAAACGTGCACACTGTTCGGCTCTCCGTCCTGCTGTTATTACAGATTACATGTTTGAGCTCATTCTGTCGAGCTGGTGACATGAATGAGTTATTACAGAAGTCAGTGAAAAGAAGTGTGCGAGTGGACCAAATAGGTGTGAACTGAGGTGACATTGAAGCTCATCCAGGAGCTTTATGAAGAGACTTCATAAACGCACAGACATGAGATGAAAATAAAAAAAAAAAAGAGACTGGAGGGAAATAAGAGGAGCTGAAATTCCTGGTAAATAGTGAGATCACTCCTCACACAAACAGCTACTGATAATATATCACAATGCATGACATGATCAGATTGCAAACTGGAGGCTTGGTGTTAAAAGGTGAAAGTGGAAGGTTGGATCTGACAATAAGATGCTGCTGGTTGCATGATGGGAAATGTAGAATCCAGTGTTTATAGCCTGACACATAGGGAATGAATGTGATGATATCTCAGCATCTGTTGCATCACTTTTGATCATCTGTTTCCCACAACTTTACAGAGGAGCAACACTAAACCGCTGCAGTGTTTCCTGTTCAGTCAACCTGCTTTATGTATCCAGGCAAAAACATATTACCATATTTTTTTACTTTGCAATTAAAGGAGCTACATCCCAGTTCTTCTTTTGAAATGGAAAATGTCTGGTGCCATCAACAAGCTGATGCCCACCTTTCATTTATTTTCATTAATTGCATCCTTAATTAGCCAGCACTGAAAATAATTAAAGACCTGCTTCCAAGTTTAATGAGTGAGTCGGAGGAATTAAATAAAAAGCTGATGGCCACACACATTCCAACATCAACCCAATTATCCCAGTGCCCTTGTCAGCCCTTTCCCTCTGCGAATGGACAAAATAATTTGAATCCACACCCTCTGAAACACATCAAAAAATGTAGGAAATGGTGCTTCGCAGGATCACCTGCCAAGTCCGCCGGGGGTGGCATCGGGGCTGACGGGCTTCGATCGCAGTGGGATGGAGGAGGTTATTAGATTTTATCGGTATGCGTGCCATGTTGGAGGGATTTCCTCCTGAGCACAGAGCGGCGCAGAGAGACAGAACCTGAATCTACTAGCTGCACAATGTCCTGCATTTAAATTCAGTATTAGCTCTGGTGTCAGTCCTCTGGGACACACACTCTTCAAACTCACACACACACACACACACACACTGCATACACTGAATCTATATGAATAGTCACGGATATACACACAGGCATACGCAGAGCAGCTCCATATGGTGAAAACATATGCACGCACACACAAATGTGTACATGGGATTAAACAGCATCTGAGCTTCAGCTACACTAAGGTAGGGGGACATATCACAGCAGAAAAATAAATAAAAGTAATTTTTAGACAAAAAATAAACAAAACAAGCAGACTGGATGTTGGTTACATACTGATTTCTCACTGCTTGAACAGAATCACACACACCACTCACACACAAACCACAGCTCAGTGTCACTTATCCTGCAGGGCTCCTCTAGGGGACTGGGAGCTCTGTGTGTGTGTGTGTGTGTGGGTGGGTGGGATTGCACTGATGTTTAACAGCATCAGCCAGGAAACAAATGGGTGGTCCCCCTACGGCTTCATCCCCGCGCCCAATCAATGATGCACGATAACGCAGCAGCGAGGCCTCAGGGGAGACGGATGGAGTCCGGTCTCTGGAGCGCAGTCGCAGTCAGACACACCGCCGCCGTGCTGTTTTGCATTTGTGGGTTAGGTGGTGCTGCAATTAATTAAAACGCTAAGAGGTGTATGAAATCCATTGTGTGGGCCAGGCAGTCTGGAGGGTTCATTAGAGAAGAGCGGTGGGTATCCGGCTCACACAGGTTTTAGAGTATTTCCGAATTCTCAGCATAATTTTTATCCATGACTTTCACAAACAGCCGGGCTCTTTGTTCTTTCATTTCTTTTGTTCCTTTTTGATGCACACACTGCTTTGGGGAATAAGGCAGCAGTAAACATGTTTTCCCAAAGGAATGCCGAATTCCCTATCTGAGCCAGTCACTGCCAGATATGTCACCTTGCTTTGTGCTTCTCTCACAGGGCAGTCAGTTTGTGTTTGAATGCTGGAATACAGCAGGTTAATGCAGAACATCACTGGATGCATCGTTGTGTCAAAATCTAATTTAGCTCTGATTGAATTCAGCCCCTTTCTGGTGTATTTTGTGTTATACATGACCTGATTGGCGGAAATTAAAGATGAGCAAAGTACCATTTGTTCATTTGTCTCAGATGGTTACTGCTTGGGAGCCACAGGGGGTTCTGCCTTTTCTAGGGGGTCTCAGTCACGTGAGAGCAGGAGGGAGATAGTGGGTGGGTGGATGTGTTGATTTTAATTTGTCTTAATCCCCAGGATGCGTAATAAGAAATCACTGCTACTGCTAAATTCCACAAATAATGTACATCCATAGCCATGTTGAGCTGCAGATTCAGCTGAGAATTCTCTGTACGTTCTCTACAAGTGACCTCTTTCACACTGACCTATTGTTTTCACATTGCCATACATTGTTATGGAGAAATTGATTATAGCTGCTTTAAAGAAACGCCAGTTCACAAGGTGATGTGAGATGACTAAGTGCTCAAATTGGGACTGCAGGATGGTGCCAAGAAAGCTAAATATAGCAATGGACACAGTTTAACCTCAACAACTTTTTGGCTACCGCCATGACCTCATTCATTAACACAGCTGAGGAGCAACAGTTTTGTGCATTATGGGCTCTGTCATGACAGCGGCTGAAGTCATTTTTTGAGCAATGTAAATCGGCCTCATCAGTAACCACGGGCCCAGTTCAGCTTTATTGATGACATGAGCAAAAAACCTGAAATATTCCCATCAAACGTCATCTTAAAATTCTGTTTGAACAGGAAAAAAAATGCACAAAAACAACTCTGGAAGAAAAATTGCTAATGCTCTTTTGCTGCCAGTGTGGAGACTGACAAACGATCCCCTTAGTTGACAGGCTGATAGGAGCAGAAACGGTGAGGTGAGGTCACCTTCAGATAAACTAAACTCTGCTAAATCATTTATCACAGGATTTGATCAATGGAAAAGTGAGACCTCGACATCGGAAATCATGCAGCCCGACTGGGAAAACACAGGAGAGGTCGAGTGCTGCTGGGGAAAACCAGACAAAGAGTCTGGAGTCTGGCTGAGATGTCAGATGACAGATCAGATGGATTTGGATTGTTTTTGCTCAGGCATTTATTTGTGTTTCAGTAATAATGAACCTAGAAGAAAACAAAATGCAGACTAAACGGATGAAGTCAAGTTCCTTCTTGTGATATGCACAATTAGAGCAAAGTCGATGGCAGTGACATTCTTAAGTCTCCGGCTCCATCAGCGCTCTTGTGAATACGCATGTTTCCACTTAAAATGTATGTAAACTTAAATTAAAATGTCCACAAATCAATAATTAACCCAGCATCAATGATTTAGTTCAGAAGTTTTTTAAACGGTGCGCCTTCTCAGGAGGGAGGTAGAGTGTTGATGAGAAGCGCAGCGTGAGGGACTTCAGGCAAAGGCAAGAGAGATACTTTACACCCTTAGCTCCCAAATGCTGCAATTAGTGTCAAAAAAATCACATAACTCAGGCAAATCTGAACACACAGACACGATAAGCAGATTTTTAGATTCAGTAATTTACGCTGTGTCCAACACAAATAAACGTTCCCCTTATAACTCCAGACTTGTGAGACTTGGCTGAGAGCCATCATGTTTTTAAAGGCCCAGTGTGTAGGATTTTGGGGGATCAATCAGAGGGATCTATTGGTAAAAATGTCTTCTCTCAAGGAGGGAAATTAGCAGCAGCCACCATCCAAATGCTGGTAAAATATGAAAGCGGTTGGTAGATTGTGGTGGTACACTATATTACATAACATCACATCAAACTATACATTAACATAAAATTATATATGTATAGGGCGGCTGTGGGTCAGGAGGAAGAGCGGTCATCCACCGATCAGGAGGTCGGGGGTTCGGTCCCTGGCCTCGGCAGTCCACATGCCGAGGTATCCTTGGATAAGATACTGAACCCCAAAAACTGCCCCCCATGTTGTGCCATCGGTGTGTGAATTCATATGTATGTTGCTTTGGATAGAGGCGCCTGTAAATTTTGTAATTGTAATATATATACACACATACATACATACACACACACATACATACATACATACATACATACATTACATATATATACACACATGCTTTAGTTTCATTTCATAGTTTTCTGCTCCAGGCAGAGTAAGGATGCTCCTCAAAGAAAATGCTGCTTTGGGCCTCCTGTTGTCGAGAGCCGGGCTGTATTCAACATAAACTACCGTTTTCAGCAGCACCGTCTGCTCATTCTCTTCGAGTGTCATTTTGCTCTCCTCTATTCTTTGTCAGTGAAGAAGTGTTTGGACTTCATTACAGCTTCATCGAGGTCTCCGCAGATCATTTTAGCCCTGAGCTCCAGTCGCTGATGCTGGGGAAATGTTAATTACCTTGCCAGGCCCATCCAACATTCAGACTCTACACACACACACACACACACACGGTCTCATGATTCCATGACATCTGGGGACATTACATAGACTTACATTCATTTCCTGGATGAACCTGGACCCTAACCTAAACTTTACCCCAAGTTAGAGTTTAATGATATATATTGTGGGGACTTACATTTCATCCCCATGAGGAACACAAGTCCCCACAATGTGACTGTGAAAACACACACACAAACACACACACACACACACACACACACACACACACACACACACACACACACACACACACTTACAAAGCTACGCCTCTGTGCTTCCTCCTTTCTGCTCTGAGATGGATTTTGGAGTTAGTGATATACCAACCAGAGACAGCATAGCTCATCCCACAGGCACAGAATGTTCTAGAAACTTCCACAGTCTCTCATCATGCCTTCTGTTAGTGGAATGTGGTAATACTCAGATGGTAAAATAAAAGCCACAGAAATCATTCGGGGAGTTTGGCCAATGACGTAAAAACTGAACTAGAATTAGAAAAAAGTCCTTAGCTAATATTAACACTACTAGCATTAGCATTTTCTGGAAAAAGCATATGACACCATGTTGGCATTGCATGCTAGTTCAAGTTCTACGTTCTCTAATGTTTGAGACATATAACCATTTTGTTTCCTGTCCTGCCTTATACTGACAGCTTACACTGAGATTGACTCAAAACATTTTGTCAAAAGTCAAATCCAATTCCAAAGTTTATCCAAGTCTGAGTCCAGCATGGCCAGCATGGCTGAGATCAAAGCTCTGTCACAGGCTGTTCAGTCAGAGGATGAGAAATGCCAACTTCGCCAAGCGGCTGCTTAAAAATGTGAGGTGCTGCATCAGCCTGTCAAGGATGCTGCTAACAGAGACAGACGGTTCATTGGTTTGAAGGTGAGGTTTAACCAGCCGAATGTGTGAGAAAGGCCATCTCTGAAGCTTTTTTTTTTTTTTTGGGGGGGGGGTTACTGGACTGAACCCAGCTGCAACGAGTGCACTGAGCTGCGATGCTGACGCCAGGATGAAGGACAGCATCCCTGACTGATTATCATACGATTCCTGAGGCTTTCTGGAATGAGAGTTGGCTCCCATGAGAGAGATGCTTATTTTTGAGCTACTGAAAATGATTGTTATCAAGACTGATTTTAGACAGAAAGGTCAGTTTACTAAGCATTGGGGAGCACTGCTCAGCCTGTGTCTCCAGTCCAAAGTCTAAAAAAGAGCCCCTGATGAAGTCTTCAGTTATTGTGGTAAATGGAGGATCGGGCTTTATTAGGGACTAACAATCATAATATCTTGAGACGCAGTTTTGCTCTGCCATTCACTTTGTATCAGTTTTATGTCTGATTAATATTATTCATCCAAATCAGTGAAGAGTGCAGAACGACTCAAACGAATGAGCTCAAAAACAACCTTCCCAGTTCACTTAAATCTACTCCCTCTGTTCACTTCTTTAAGGCCTCTCGCTGCTCTTGCTTCTAATTGCTATTAATTATCCTGGAAATAATCTATTTCTGATGTGTTGGTGCATACAAATGTATATGGATATAGCTTTGTATGGGTATGTGTACATTCACTGTACAACTGGGCATTTTTTGGAGTATCTTGGCTATGTCTGTGTACATGTGAGTGTATTTGTGTTTTTTGCTCTTACTAATTTATTTTATGTATATTTGAGTCAAGGACCCTACTGAGAAAGAGATGCTTCATCCCAAAGGATTTATCTTTCTCATAAATGTATCTAAACTTTGGACTTGATTTGTCCCAATTCAAAACTGAGTCCTGATACCTGAACCCAGTGCCCAGCCTGGGAAACTGGTCATAAAGCAGAGAGAGAATTTAACCCACCAAAAACTGAAAACAGAGAACAGCAGCTGTTGCTCAGTGTCTGTGGATCAAAGCCGTACTGCACGATGGTGAGGCGCACAATGATGCCTCTTGTTTCCAAGTCCCCATCAACAAAACCCCCCCACAAATGACTGCAAAATTGAAGGCTGGCAGAGAATGAGAGAAGAAACACATGAAGTAAACAGATCTTAAAAGCAGATGTGGATGGGGTGCGACATAATTGAAACCAGATGGAATTACATTTCTTTTAAAGTTAGCATCTTTTTTAGGACAGGGTGACCCAGAACTCCTCCTGGAAACTCTGGGCTGGACATGTGTATTGCATATTGTGGCTGCACATGTTGCATGTGTGTCTGCCTCATAGTGGGAAGCGTTTATAAAGTTGATAAAGTATTGCTGTACTGTGAATCTTAACCTACAGGTTATACCTTTTGCCTGCAAGAAGCTGATAAAACCAGTGCTTTGCCTGTGTGAAGCACACAGTTCGTTAGCACACAGAGTGTAGCAGTCACGTAGCAAGTGGTAAAAGACTAATGAGGTACATTAGCGACTAAAAGCACTTGAAAGTTCACAAAATTCTCCTTAAATTGCCCATTATGTAGTTTCCCAATTATCATTTGTCTCACATAACATGCAGACATCTTATAAGTGCATCTTTTTTAAGTGACTGTAGCCTGTAGAGGTTAAATTCTCACATTAAGTGTTAACTGCTATGGCTCATGCAAACGCCTGGCTGTGTATCAGAAGGGTCACCACATTTGGATTTGATTTCCTGACAATAGTCCAGTCAAATGACAGTGCTAACATGCTGATGTTTTGCATGTATACTGTTCATGTAGCGTGTTTGTGTGCCAACAGTCAACAGTCGTGCTCCAAAGCCATGAAAATGAACCAGTTTCCTTTAAATCTCTGTTTCAGAAATGTCACCTCTCGCTATAAAAGCTGTAAACTGTATGTGCAGCTGGTGTGTGTTCTGCCCTTTATGCCTGTTCAGCACATCACACATGACCTTCCACCACCGTCTGTCCTTGTCGCCTCCTCATTCTCTCAAGCCGCCCTTTGACCCCGAACAGGAAATATGAGGCAAAAGTGATAGCCAGGCACTCACTGTCCTCTGCAGTCAATCACAAACCGTCAGCGTCATTCACTTCTGTTCACGGAGGAATTTCCCACACAAGTGCAGCAGTGACCACGTCCTCATATCATCTTCCCTGTAGTTCTGTTGCGGGAAAAATGACAGATTTCTTGCTGCTATATGACTGATAAGAAATTAATGAGGGTGATAAAGTAACTGTAGGCCTCCATACTTCCTGAGTGATCAAAGGAGCGTTACATGACTGATCTGGTGAGTCAGAGGGAGCCTTCATCCTCACCGTGCAGCACACTCAGCGTTTCCGTGTGTCAGCCATGCTTCCCTGTTTTGGGGGGATCTGTCTCATTAAAACAGTGCTGTGAAGAAGTCAGCACTGATGACAAGGGACTCACATCTTTGTCCTGGGTGTAATTTAGAAGAAGTCCTTTCTATTCTAATGTAGGTTCAGGTTTTGGTCATGTTTTTACTGTATGTGTCTGGTTAAGTATACATTTACATTTTCTTACATATTTGACATAAAATGAGCACTGATATGAAGAGGTCGGGTTCCACAGTCATACTCGTTTTGGCAGTATGGCACCCAGTCCTCCACCTCCTGTGATGTGTGGGGCTGTAGGTGGGTGAGAAGCCTGCTGTCCACATGTTTTATGACTCCAGCTGACAGTAACCATAAACACAGGCTGCTGCTGTTTTTATGGAGTCACAGACAAAGAACCAGTTGGTTTTAGCTTCAGTCTAACTTTTCAAGACAAATCTGTCCCAAGCTGACAATGACTGTTTACACATAGAGCTTTTGTGAGCTGTAGACTGTCAGTTATTGGATTCATCAGCTGAGATAAGTCCTACATTTTTTTTACTCACTCACTTTTAACTCAAATTACAGTTATATATTTTTATGGGCATGACCGCTTTGATTAACAGCTAGCTGCTACGTTTCAGCAACCTTCACTGGATCCGCCTCAACTCCACCCACGCTCCACCTCTTTGCCCATTTTTGGGTTAGCCTGGGGTGGATAAGATGGCGATAGCCAGAGCCTTCACATTGGCCCTTATTCAATGGGCTCTCTATACTAAATTATTGGGAACAATTCAAAAAGATGGTGGCAAAACACACTATAGACATATGGACTAAGGTATGCATGAATAGAGCTGACAGGCAGGTCCAAAAAAACAGTCATACCATCAGTACATCTGTGTAGTCCAAGCCGTGTTCTCCTATCTGCAGCTCCTCATCCTCTCAATGCTCACCTGCCCAATTCTGATCGCAATCACATTTGACAACAGCAAAGACGAAAGAGTGGACAAGCTGCTTCTTTATTACAGAAGCTGACTCGCCTCCACTCAGCCCCCTTTGCTTCATGCAGGACTGTGGTGAAATATCGATTGAGCGAGGCCTCCGCTGACCGCTGCACAGATAACAGTAACTAAATGATGGATCTTTCAATAGGATCCCTGAGGAGGTCTTTTACAACAGATCTCTGCCGTCTTCCCGCCAGAACTAAGTGCCGGCAACAGCCTGGGGGATGTTAACTCTTATCTATGATGTATCAAACTGTATTCAGGACTGCTCGAAAGCGCTACAGCCTGTGTTCCAGCGCCCCGGGGTTATATTCTCACTGACTGTTCAGGCTGCAGACGGGTTCTTCAGATCTGCCTTTTTTCCTTCCTCCTCCTCCTCCTCCTCCTCCACTCTCCTCCCCCTCTGTCAAACACTGCGAGCTCCTGCGCTTCCAGCCAACACAAACGCCTGGTTGGTGTTGATGGACAGAGACAGCTGTGGTGGAAATACAAAACGTTTCAGCGTACACACACACACACACACACACACACACACACACACACACACACACACACACACACACCAGACTGTTTATAGAGGGTGCAACCAGAGCTGGGGAGCAGATTAATGACTTCACTTCTCAATTAGCCCACTCAGCAAGAGAGGAAATGGCTCTGGCCTTCTGCTTCCTTTCTTCTCCAAGTATCCCTACACAAGCACGAGTGTGTGTCGGCTCTCTGATCTAATTCGAAAAGTGTTCAGCACTGCTCTCTGACAGCTGCCTGCTGGCCAGTGGCTGTCACATGTTGCCTTCACTTCCTGTTCATGTAAAGGGAGCCTGACACAGGTCTGAGAGACTAGAGGGGGGTTGGAAGTGTGTGTACACCCCCTGACACACAATATAACAATGCTGTTGAACCTAACTAGCCTAGTAGTTGCAATATCTTGGAGAAGTAGTTTGTTCATTGTGTGTACTTTTTTAATTTCGAAACACCTTTTTTCAAAAGTCTACTTTCTTATTGCGTGTCAACTTTTAGGTTCGTGCTGTCGTCTCAAATCCTCACCCTCTCACCCTCCAGCTAATCACGTGTCATGCTCTGAGCATCATGCTCTTAGCAGAACAGATATTTTCACACAAACAAGATTTTGGTCACTCTTCACGTATCATATCAAGAAAAGCACAGGTGCCACTAATACCATTAATAATGATATAAATAACTGAAGTGTTCCGCTGTTCCATTCAGTGAATGGTTAGCAGCAGTCAGTGAACTAGCATTTACAATAGCAGCACCCTCAAACTGGCTGACAGACTGGTCTGACATGACAAATGTAGCTGGTACACACTGGCTTCCATCCCAGTAAATAATTTGCATTTTCATGCACCAATTCCTGCTGTTGACAAGTCAAAATGTTTGCCAGGGAAAAGGTCTATCCACCCGCCCATAGGTCAGTGTACAGTGTACAGTGTATGCATTCATATACACACCACTGTCCATCTGCCTGCTAAGCAACTGGCGGTACCTTTGATTACAGGTGATAAACCAATAACCAAAGTAACCCAGAACTGCACAAGGACAAAATCACTAAGGGACAATCATGAATGGAATGAGTGCAGTCATTTCAGGTCATGTCTATATTAAATTAGAGCTGCTAGCCTGCTGCTAACACTGTGGGTCATCCTCATTACCAGGCCAGACATAACAACCTCTAACTTCAGTTCTTGCTACAACGACTTGATACCACTTTTTTTTTTTTTTGAAGGAATGAGTATTTTGAAGGAATTCAGGAATTTAATTCAAGCACAAATTACTAACTTGGGCAAACAAATTTGACTTTTTTGCACAGCAATTACCAATTATCAAAACGTGTTGCTTGATGGATACTTCCTGACTGCTTGCTGGTGGGTTTGCACCTAAATCGTGAGCTGACTCACTTTCCCTGTAAAATACCACAACGATGTTTTATGTTGTATGATTTTTCCCTGTGAAGTAACATCAACCCAGATATAACTGATATTGCATAATCTTGACAAAGTTGTACACCACAGAGCTGAGAATAAGCCTGAATCATTGAACAATGCAGCTTTGTTTCTGTCGAACTCTCCCCATCTCTCCTCCCTCCCTGTTTTTTCTTGCTCTCTGCCCTGTGGGTATTCTTCCACCTCATGAGGATCCCAGCCACCCCTGTGCTGTCTGCTTGACAGTGCTCCGTCAAGCCCCAGCCTCATCTTCCTCCCCTTTGGTTGCCATAGAAACCGTCAGCCGTGGAAAAGTACGAGCAAGTGGATTGTCTGGGAAAAGGACAGTGAGGGGTGGCGATAGCCGGCCACGCCACGCTGCAAGACAGCTGCAAAAACAAAGGGGGGAAAAAAATGAAATGGGTTTGAGAATGGTTTGTGTGATCCAAGAGACCAAAACAAATGTTGTTTTACGCTGCTGAGGTCGGATTTATGGGATGGTGTCAGATCCTAATATTTCTGGTGGTTTTAGCACTTTGAGGCGTAAAGTAATAAAAGTAGATTCATTAGTCATCAACAATAAAAAAAACACCCATGACCACAGACGCTTTTCTACAAACAGTCCATGAACTGAAGAGGCTACAAAGTGCAGAGACAAGTTCCCTGCACACTCATGCTGTCACTTTAATATGAAGTCCAAACAAATTAGGAGGACGATGCGAGCATATAACAAAGTGCTTGTGTAAGATACTTAAAGATGTGCATGTTCAGCTCCTCAGACTTCATCTCAGTAGTTAATGGCCTAAGCACAATGAAGACTAATTAAGGCTTTCTGGAGGGAATAGGGAAATAAAATCAGAATTAGGTCGAGTGAAAAGGGCTCGAGACACTGGACTTGTTGAAATCGATCCATCAGCTCTGACATCACCGTCCACCATGATGGCTGCTAGTCAGAGCAGCAGCTCAGTGGAAGAGAAGCTTATACATGGCAATATACTCTAATTTAACCTTATTTACAGCTGGTTTGTATGCATATGCCATTTAAAAATCCTTATTTTATTTTCCACTGCCCCATTAAGTTCCATGGAAACAGATTTTGTGAAATATTTGAAAACAAGCTGGAGCAACATGTTTACAAGTAGGTCAGAGTTTAGTTTGTATGGTATGGGACAACATAGCACACATTGCTGTCTTTGGTTTCAAACTACTCGACTCATTAACAGTTGATAGGGTGATGCATGAAGAGGAGGAGCAGTGCACCTGCAAAGGTGGTGAAGAAGACCAAAGACTGCAAGCTGTAAAACTTTGATGTAAACAATGCATAGTTTAAAATATTCAAAGCATTGGCAATGCACATAATTTATGAGGAAAGAAACCTCCTCAACATGTTTGTTAAACCTCAAGGATACACACAGTGTGTTTGAAAAAGCACTGAATGCAAACATGACTCTGCCAACCTCCACAGGGGTTTTTAATATTCATTCTTAAGCAGAAGGCCATGGTCAATGTTAATGTGACGGCAAGAATCAGATTCTGTAGGATGCTATGGAGAAGAGTGTCCTAAATTAAAGTTTTGTGAAATAATTCTCTGAATAAATGCAGACAAAATATCATCCTGCTTCCTCCAATAACTGAGTATATTGGAGGTTACTTTCATTTTATTGCAGTAATTATTTAAAAATGTCCTTTTTAAATAGTCACTGATGATAAGTGGCAGCGTGTAGTGATAAAAGTAATAAAACTTTCAATGGGAAAAGCTTTCATGTGAAATAAAACCATGTTTTTGGAGCTGCCTATGACATACTACCAATGAAGCAGTATGCAGTATGTAGTATATACGGTAAAATACTGTTGTTTTTTTTGTTGTTGTTGTTGTTGTTTTTGTTTTTAATGTTCTGAGCTTTAAAACTGTTTTGTATTATTTAAAAATTTTATGGTTACATTATGTGTTCATGTATTTTTTCCATACGAATATTCAATTTCTAATATCTATTTTATTTTTTTTGTTTAATTTTATCACTTTTCAATAGCATGCTAATTCCAGTTTAAAGTTAAAACCGTACCTGTACCCAGGCTTTTATGTTTAACTTCAGGAAAACAACAAGACCTCCGATGAGAACGAAAGGAGTGTCTTCTTTGTTCTTATAAAAAATACACTGCTGTCTGGGCCGCTGGGACCAATTTTTATTCTCCTCTCTGGAATAAATTCTCCAGCTGATAGCTAAAGTTCCCACAGCTATGTTGGAAATCTCCACGTTCCCATACTGCAGTCAGGCCAACCCGCAAACCAAAGCACAACACTTGTGTAGGTTGAAAAAATGAACAGGAGTCAGGCACTTCACAGCAGACCTTTCGACATGTCACAGGTGTAATAACTTTAACAATGACTGCATTAAATTTAGGTCTTCCAGTGTCAGGGCTGCTATTGTGCATACTGGCTCACCAGTTTTGCAACACAGCATCATTAATGTTACTGGTTCCACCTGTGCTTTTTCATCTAATTAGACCACAGCTCACACAAGTGTGTCACTACAGTGTTGGCAACACAGACAGTCTGAGTGTACAAAGTGTACTCAGCTGACATCTAAAAGGAAAAGGAAAATTAGGATCTATCTTATGTCCTATCTACAGATACAGACGTTGAAATAAACCGTGACAGTGATTTCCAAAATTCCGTGTACTGGTAATCCCAATGGGGCAGAAAATTCAGTTCAATATCCATCAATTCAGAAGGAGAATTAGAGGAGGAGGAGAATCAGCTGGCTAGTTTAACTTCGCATAGAGAATGGAAACTGTTAAGCTGAGCTATGCTAACAGGCTGCTGGCCTTATATTTAATGTACAGATATGAGAGCAGCATTTAGCTTCAGCTTAAAGCCTTCGTAACATAACAGCAGAAATTCCAGCAGTCCCAAACTCATGCATCTATTCTCACACTGCAGGCAGCGAGGATTTTTGGGAAGTATGCAGTAAAATTAAAGCTGTTTGGAGCAACCTGTCAGTGATCTCATTGAGTTTAGCTCCAGCTGAAAGGAAAGCAAAGATTTATTTTTTCTAATAAACATTTCCTCACAGGAATGGAATGAAAGTTCAGCATTAGAGCAGCAAGCATGAAGAGAAAAGTGAATTTTAAATGTGCACAAATTGAATGTTATGGCATCCTATTTTTAATATTTGGTTTTTAAGCATCAGCAAAAAGTAATGAGCAACCAATTCAGATCATATACAAACACATTAATCCAATAAGGAGCTACATAGGTAACAACGCTGAGACTGATCATCCTTTCAAGCAAATCAGCTTCTTTTTGAAATGCAAAGTTGTGACATTTACAGAATGATGCCAGACTGGAGCGAGGTGTTACAAGTCGCTCTCATTCATAAAAGCCGGTAATGACAGGAAAGTCTCATCAGCGGCTCACAAGCTACACATTTGTTATGCAACCACACAAGTCTATTTAGGTCATCTTCAGAGGGATTTGATCATCAATAATGAATGGCTTGCCCCTGTTTCAGCGTGGGTTGGTTTAATATTGATCACATGTTCACAGTAAGGAATGCGGCTGTAGCCTGAGAGTTAATTTCCAAACACAAACTGTACCATAGAAACTAGTACTAGTAGTGGTGCCTGGAGCGTTCACGAATGACTTTCTCTGTGGAGCTTTATTTACAAATGTGTGAAGTTGTGATGCAACTGTCAGTTGTCCCATTTTTCATAATGAGAGTCTTCGTTTCACACAGCTCCTACATGATTGCAGAAATAAACAGTTGAGGCAGTAATTGAAGCTTGCTCAGAGCTCTACGACTCTCTGATTAAAGTGACTAATCATAGGCACTATGACATTGTATTCAGATATTCTCAGCACCAAGTGTGGAGTTTGAGATTAGAAGATCATCAGTGAATATCGGTGAACCTCAGGATTAGTGTCTGTCATCTGCTATCTTCTCATCATCATCATCATCACATGAGTATGATTATGCCCCTAAGGGGTACTTTTAATTTCGCTATAATCCCATATACTCATGTGAGAAGATGTGGGTCAAATAGAGAGCAAAAAGGAAAAACATAGCATAAGCAGTCGCGTTCTCATTGGTTCTTTCTACAATATCAGATTTCCAGAACCCCAGGGGCTACCAAGGCCCCCACGTTTATAATATAGTTTGTGAAAATTTGATTCATTTCAATTAATTTCAAACAAGTAACTTTATTCTCACGAAAGGAAAAATCAGACAGGGTCCATCAGTTGGTTAATCCTGTCCTGATGACTGAGAGCTGAGGCAGCTCAGGCAGGTTGATGATGGATATCCCCCCCCCCCAAAAAAAAAAAAAAAAACTGCACTTTACCTACAATCACTGACTTTTTGGTAACTTGGGGGCAGCACAAACTAGTTGTGAACATAACACTGACATATGATCTATGACATAGTCAACTTAAGTGAATACTGGCATGGGCAGGCCTTTGGACAGGCAAGCCAGGCAGTTGCTTGGAGCCCCTGGCCACTAGGGGGGCCCCACTTATTTACAACAACGATTGTTGATTTCACTAATCTATTTTTTCAGTATTCATCTCAAATGTCCTGGAAATTGTGCATTTATGTGTGCAAAAAAATTTTTTTTGCAGCATGCACGGGTAGGGTGGGGGCCCTAGAGATTTCTTGCTTGGAGCCCCAAGAGACCCTAGCAACGCCACTGAATACTGTACTTAGATTGAGGTGACTAGGAAGACGACTGACTGTCTTTCAGCTCTGTTTTCGGTCTCTACCAGCTCCTGAGAGAAGTATCTGGCTCTTTAGCTGCTTAACGCTCCACCTTGTTCACCACCTGACTGTGTTTGTCTGTCATTTGGTGTTGAGCAGGTAGTGTACAGTGCGGTAAGCAAACCAAGACAAGTTGTGGACCGGACAGTTAAACAATGCTACTCGCTGTAAAGATCCTTTTAGCAGAGGGGAGCTGCAGATTGAGGAAATAACTTGCTGCACGTTCCTCAATAAGAGCAACTCTTTTTACACTGTCACTGTTTTCACTTTGTCATTTGGCTCATTATTGTATAAATAATGAATATAGCCTCTTTAATGAAACAATGCAAACATTCATAGAATCAAGAATCACTACATTGTAGCAGTTGACTTTTTCTTTTTATCAGTACGACATGTTTTAGAATGAAGGATGACTTGAAAGACCTTATGAGCCGTCCCATATTTTGCGTTGATACACATGCAGAAAAGACTTCAGAGGGGATGATAAATTATACATACAGTGTGTGCGTGCTGACTGCGCTGCCGACAGCATCACAGTGTGTCTCAAGCTCCCAAATGTTTCTTATTTTGTGAGAAAATGCCATTACCATTTAGAGTCATCACTGTTTCAAAAGGTTACAGCATATGAAAAAGCAGCACGAGGCCAGAGACTTTGGGATTTATTCAAGGATGTCAACGTGAACTGGAGTTCTTCTGTATTGTGCTGAGGAACTGAGTTTATAGCAGCATGAAAAGTGTTTTTGTTGAAGGATTTTGGAGGGAGGATGAGACAAATAACTGCCTCAGTCTGCTGGAGGGAGGATACATTAGTATTTTGCTGGGGAGTTCTTCCTGCACGCATTCAAAAATGTTGATTGGGAAGGTTTCTAACAAAGTGCCATCCCAAGTGTCAGCAGCGGTAGGTAATGTTTGAATCCTCTCAATGCTTCAGAAAGGACCGTTTTTGTGTCTTTTCCTCTCACGATCAGTCGGAACCATCTATTGTGAAACATTATTAGATCCTGCAGCCCCGCAGTTCATTCCTCCTACAATATTTTAAAGATGACGCACAAAGGCTGCACGATTATGTGTGTATTCAGTTTTTCTTAGTTCAGTACCATTTCTCCATCATATTTTTCATTCTCAATAGAATTTTCAATCAAAAGCCAAGGAAAAGGGCATAATCGTTGAAATCATTCAGATTTACATGCTGTATGATTGGTGACTGAAAAGAGAAGCATTTTCTTTTAACTTTGAGGACCTGTAGCTTTACCTTTGCTAGTTTTCAGTCATCAAATGCCACTATTGCCCCATTAGAAAAATCAAAGCATCGTGTCATGCTGCCCACATTGGGCCTGTTATCAGCAGTGCGGTGCCTGAATGCTTTCATTGAACGATAGTTCATGAACTCGTTCATATTTTTTGGGAACATGAACTGAACGTACTGTATAACTGCCTGATGAACGTTACTATGAACTCGTTCATTCTGGTGTCTGTGAACGGCACGCTCTCTCAGTTTAACTTCGTTCAATAGGGTGCCAGATTTCTATAGAGCCTTCCAGGTGAAAACCTAGCTAAAACACACCGTAAACAGGCCTTAATATGTAGCGGAAAAAACACCCAATCTGGCAACACCAGCCACCAGTGTCGCACCGCCGCATGCGTCATCAAAACAAAAACCAGCATGGAGGCGACAGCAGTATGGGGTGAAAGCTGCAGCTGTTACTAGTGTGGACTGAATGGACAGCAACAAAGCGTTAAAGCAGCAATGGGGAAATGCTGTCCCCTCAATGCTAATGTAAACCCTGGTTGGATAAGAATTCAAAATTGGATATGAAGATGAAATCTGACGCATAGTTACAGTGTTAAAACTGATAAAATAATTGCTGTCTGTGGTTCTATATGGGCTGTGTCTGTAATTTTGAAAAATAATAGCTCGCTGCAACATATGGAAAAAAAAAAGAACTATGAACTAGTTCATTTTTAGAACGTGAACTTAGTTCAAAATTTTGAATTATGAACTCTGAACTGAACTAGTTCATATAGAAAGTGAACTTTCCCAACACTGGTTATCAGTTGTCTCTGGCGTACTGCATGCAGTTTCACATTTTGTTTTCTGTTCTGATCCCTGCATTACTTTAACAAAATTATCTCTAACTCAAGGTGAACTTTACAGAATTCTTAGAAGCTTCAACCGCATCTCAACTTTTTCGCACTTAAACCATTTTTTGGCAGCTTCAGAAGCAAACAGTTGTCAATTAACACATCCAGCAGACACAGAGCAATATTAGCATTCAATTAGAGTTGTATTCGTGGCCACCCGGCACGTCATTCCAACATTTATTCTCCTTTTATCTCTGCTTTGGTCTCCACCAACTCCTGAGGGAAACATCTGGCTTTTCAGCTGCTGAATTCTCCACTATGTTCATGAGCTAATCGCTAACAGTGTCTGTCTGTTGTTGAGTTAATCAAAGCTGTAAGAAAACTACAAACATGATGAGAGCCATGAGACTGAATGACACAACAATGAAGATGCAGATCATAGGACAAAAGAGGCTGAAAAATGCTAAAGAGGGAACTGCTGAGTCGGGAGATAATTCTCTGTGCATTCATCACAATGAGTGATCCCTTTCACATTGTGCATAGCGATTTCACCCATTATTAATATAAAAATACAGATTAGTGCAGCTTCAAGTCGCTCTAGTCTTTCTCTGCTACCATATCTATGTCTATTATATAGTCACTTCCCATGTTCTGCACAGGTGGCTTTCATTTTCACTGCCATCCTTCCATTTCCTCGCACTGGACAGACCGTTCAGTGCAATTAAAGACTTAATGACACACTCCAGTTCAGCCTGTCTCTGCCTCCTGCACAATTTATTGCTCGAACTAACCAATTAGCTTAGTGGAGAGTTACATGGAAAACAGGCTAAATCAAAGTATTCAGAGTTTACTGAGCTGACTCCTCTCAAGCTTTACCTTAATCTACAGTGGCAGTAGTCCTCAGAGTGGCAATCACAACATTTAAAATCACAGTCTCTTTCACTCTCAAATCCCACCCTGCCCTCTCCAAAAATTCAGAAATGTGACAGTATCTTTTCTGGAAGAAAAACGCATTCACCTGTCTGCAAGACAGAATATTAAGAGACGGGGTGAGAGAGGGAGAGGGAGAGATGAGGATAGGAAAGGAAATACCAGAGGGGCGGAGGGACAGGATGACAGAAAGAGGAAGTGATGAAGTGTGTTGGATTACAGGGTGACATTGAAACAAGCCCCTCTGTCCCCTTTTACTCCATTCCTTTCTTCCACTAGTCACTCACACCACGCTCTTCGCCTCCCACACATCATCCACCTCCCTCCACCAACTCTCACCCACCTCCCGCCCCCATTTGCCCCCATCTGTGAGGGTCCCCTGGCAGCCTGGTGGCACTGCACGAGTGCCCGTCAGCACTCTAGAGTGTCACAAACATTTTCCCAAGGCGGACGTGAATGAGATCGTTGTCCTTTGCTACAAAGCACAGCACAATGCAAAAGGAGGAAAAGGAAGGGGGGGAGGGGAGAAAAAGGAAGTGAAATGAAAATGAGAGGATGGCTGACAGTAGATGAGGAGAGGGGAGGAAAGGAGAGGAAATGAAAGGAGAGGCGAGGCAAGGAGAAAGGAGGAAATGAAAAATTGGAGAGGAAAAAAGAAGGTATGAGGAGAAAAATTACATGGTTGATGGGAGGAAGAAGAGGGCAGAGA
Organism: Chaetodon trifasciatus; assembly: GCA_037975065.1. NCBI lineage: Eukaryota > Metazoa > Chordata > Actinopteri > Chaetodontiformes > Chaetodontidae > Chaetodon > Chaetodon trifasciatus. The sequence continues at coordinate 3,893,590 of JBBMOE010000028.1, read as the reverse complement.
AAGAGATTAGCAGAAGGTTAAAGGGAGATGTTGAGAAGGGTGGAATAGAAAAGAAAAAAATGAAAGGTGCAGGAAGGGTGAGGAGAGATGAAGAGAGGGAAGGAGGAATAAGCAAAGGAGGAAACAAGAAATAAAAGGAGAAGAGGAAAGAGGTAACAAGAGAGGAAACAATAAAAGAGAAGATATGAAGGCATATGAAGGAAAGGGGAAGAGATGGGAAAAGGAAGGAAGGAGTTGAAGGTGAAGGGAAATTACAAGTGAGGAAAGAAAAGAAATGAAGAGAAGTGGGTGGTGAAAGCTTGAGTGGAAAGGGTGAAAAATGAAGACAGGTGGAGGAAAGAGAGTGGAGGGAGGGGAGGATAGAGAGTAAAGACAGGAAATAGGAAAAGACACAAAATAAAAGGAGAGATGTGAAAGCGGAGAGAAGTTGAAAGAGGAGGAATGGATAAAAGAAGGAAATGAATAAACAGAAGTGGAGTTGTGACGAAAGATGACCAAAGCAGACAGGGAAGTAGACCCCAGCTGACTAAACTGTTTCGCTGAGTAATAAAACACTGTTTTCTCACAATGATGACCATCAAGGAAAATTCAGATTTATTCCAACTCAGGTCTTATTTTCATAGCTTTGATTATGCTCATAGTGTTCCGAGTTTTCCCAGATCTCAGCAAATAACTTGGTGAATTGAGCTTTAGTACAGCCAATAGAAAAGATGGTGAAAATTAGACCCACTTTGTAAAAAGTGGAATTTCCCTTTAACAACAGGAACATCGTGATCAGGAGGGAAGCAATTGCAGGTAAGGCAGGCTATTCTTTAAAAACATTTCAGCATGTTGGTAGTTTATTTAGGCAGAGGCTTGAAAATAAAAGAGGAGAGATGAGCTAACAGCCAACAAACTCTTCTGCACTGTCATCTGTGACGTTTAAACCGAAACGCTTTGAGCAGTGTTCAGTGGCAGGCTGGTTTCTTCTGAATGTTAAACACACTACCAAGCTGATAACAATGCAGCCACCACTATCAACATCACATCCCAGATATCAGATGTAACGGCAAACAATAAAAAGCTGAATCGACTTCCCTGACCTTCAGTGTGTCTTTGACAATGAAAGACTTTCATTGTTCCCAAATGACCACAGGTGGGGGGGTGGGGGGGGTGGCACTGAGCGTCACAATACAAGCGCCACCCTGCAAAGATCAACTTCTTCCTTGAGCCAACTTTCACATCAGAGCTGAAATTGTGCTCTAATGAGATATTACTGGTCTCCTCAAGAAAAAAAAGGGAAAAAAAAGTCAAAGCGTTGGTGGACACCTGTCAATCAAACAGTGGGGGTGTGTGGGACATCATACCACTCATGCAGTTTCCTTGTAGGAATCAGTAGGGACTGACTGTTCTGTTTGCAGTCAAGACAAACTAATCTCAGCTCTTATCTACTCTGCCAGCAAATCTCTCCTGTGTGGTTTCCAGACGAGATTGTGAGTTTGGTTAAAGGTAGATTTTCAATATGGAGTTAGACTGATGTGCAGTATGAACACTGTTAACTTTGGAGGGGGCTTATGTCAATGTTTGGTCAGAAAAACATTATTATCTAGTATCCCTGCGTGACACATTGCTGTGTGGTGGGCATTTCTTCCTGGAAAGGCCTCCAAGACCCCTCAGAGAACATGACACATTAAAATGCTCCTTTGCAAAATCAGCAGTGCTTGAAGTTTGGTAACATAAGGACAGGCATCCATTTTTTTTAGGAAAAATACTAGTCATATGTACAACTTCCAGAAATATTATTTGGAAAAACTGTTGCACTTTGAACGACACTTAAGTCATACAAATTGAACACAGATTCACAGGCTGCCATTTTTGCTTGAAACAGGAAACAGTGATGCAATTTGAGAAACACATCAAAATCTTTTATACTGTCAAGTGAATGGGATGTTTTGTCTTCCAGATGGTTAAAGCAGGCTTTGAGGATTGTGGAAACACCTTCAGAACAGCAGTGGGTGTAACTCAAAGTCCCTTTCATATATGCAGTCTATCCTTGAAATGTTCAGGAACATTTCTTGCATTTCATCATCATGGATTGATTTTCAGGGGAATCTGGACCACCAATTTCCTACCGAGCACCTGGTAACATTCCAGGGAAAATGCCTTTACGCCTGTGTTGGGAATGAAAACAGTAACACTGAAGGTACAAGCACGAAAAGGTCCATCTGACAAGACACACTCACATGGAGACGTTGTGGTGTCAGCAAAATCTGAAGACAGGATATGCATAGTAATAGTGAAAATCTCTCGCAAAGCTGAAGACAGATTGTCCCAGTAATTTAGCAGGAACTATGTGTGAAAGAGGATAAATGTAATTGCAATACATGAGAGGTGGAAATGAGAACGAGCCGGATGCTGCCTCTTGCCTGTCACACCTTTTTTCTGTAGTGCCTTTTACTACCTCTCACGATTGCACCTGAGAGTGTTAAAACAGTTGGCCAACGGCGTGAATAAATGTGCTAAAGTTCACCAAAGTTGAACATGACGCTAAATGATTCGTGCAGATTTACTTCGCCCCCCTCGGCGAATCCACAGATCACAGCAAAATCAATTCCTTTCAACCTAATTGCTGCTTTAAATGCTGCTGTGGCTGAGCCTCAATAATGAAGCCCTTTAAAAGCACTTTAAATGTTAGATCATAACTATCTATATTAACTCTACTCTGATTATATTTTGAAGTTAGAACGTTCTAAAATTGTTAGATTTAAAAGGTTACATGATTAGTTACCACTGTGCTGTACTCAAGAGACATTTATTCATATGAAAATGTCAGCGATAATTGGCGTCATAGATTTTTTCATAATGGAGGCAAAGAAAAACAAATGTAGAGGTCGAGAACAGAAGGAAACTTTGTCCCGGAGCGCTTTTCTTCCTCCACATTGTTTAGCAGGCACACGTCAATGTCAAAAGGAGGCTTCTCACTTTCAATGCACACGCACACACAAAACCAAACACACCCATATTATCGGCCTACCTGCATGCAGTTATAAGCCGCAGCCTCGCTTCTGTTACATCTGCCCAGGTGCTGACTCACAGTGTGTCTGGCTCATTCACATTCCAGGAGAGTGAACAATGTTTGCATCTATCCTGAAGATACGCAAAACACAGAGGAGCGTCCTGCCAGGAACAGTAATAAAGACGCTGTAATTTGAGAGGAATGAATGGAAGATGTCAGGTCTGTTGTTGCCTTTCAAAGGCAAAAGGTTGTGTATTCATACAGATTTGGCAAATGTCAGTTCAGCTGGTGCTGTCACCGAGGCCTGGAGGACACGTCACCACATGATCTCTGTGTCTAGCTCGATCCTATCAAACAGTTTCATAAAGCAAACCAGGTCAGACACAGCCGAGCAGGCAGTGGGAACATGAATGAATTAAACTGGTTTGGTAATCAAACTGTTTTTCTATGCATCATACATTCAAGCATGGAGGTCAAGGCCAGGGATACACGAAATTAAAGAAAGTTGCAGACACTCTCCCCACAGGTACCAAAATGATGCATAAATGACAAACCCCAATACAGTCCCTCCAAACTCAGCCAATTCTTGTAATTGTGACCCACTATTTTCCCACAGAAAATTGTCCAACTGGACGTTTGCCAGTTTTACCAGTCACCTCAGTTTGCCTCACTAGAATGATCCATTTCTTAACCACTTTTGACAACTGTCTTGTCAGCTACAACAGAAACAGCTTTGCTTCTCTAGAAGTCTTCTCAGGAGCCACTTGCCCACAGGCTATGTATCGCTCCAAGTAAGTTTAAGGAGCTTTTTGGCAGTGTGGTACACCAAGGTCACCTTATGGACTCACTGGAGGAGAAAACTATGAGCAGACACCTAAAATGTAAAACACTTTGTGATGTGACGCTGTACGATATATCAAACTGATTGACTTAATTCTCATTTTTGTTTTTGCACAATGGGAAATGGAAATGTACTTCAGTCATTTTGGGCTGCAGTGATAACAGAAACAAAGCAAGACTGTGGGGGGACTGCTCCAAAACAAGGGATTGTCTCACAGTCAGCACCTAACATTAAGACGATCATCAATCTCACACAGAGATTAGAAGTGACATGTCAGCAATAAAGAAATCAAACACAGGCGTTGAGAATACAAACCAGGGAAAATTATTTCACTGTCAGATTTAAATTGTCTTCAGAAGCATCTGACTTGATATCCCACATTCAGGCACCCACACATCGAGACTACTGCAACCGTTACAGTCTTTGAATCTAGCTGAAGCTGAATGATCACATCTCATGCACACTTCCTGCCTCCAACCAGGTGATTTCTTCCACTGAAGTAAGCAGTACCCAGCACTGGCTGCATCCTGTCCTCAGATCCAACCATCACTCTAAATCCACACAGTGAAAGACCTGCCAGTCATTTTCAGAAACCATACCAATGGTCAAGGCCATGTGCAAGATTCGGTCTGTAAATTGCATTTGAGTGCATCTCAATCACAGAAATGTTTTTTTTTTTTATGAAGACAGGACTTATTTAGGAGATCATTTTAGTTTACATGATACTGCACTTAATCAGAAATGTGTTCCTTCACTTCTTTACATCAGCGGGGATGTTTGACACAAGGGACTGAATCTGAGTCAGGTGGCTGAAGGAGACAAACATAGAAAGATTAAGTGTGAAAAATGATTTAAGTGGGTGCATTTAGAGAAATCAGAGGAATCACAAATCCCTTTTAACATTTCCTACTGGCCCTTTCCAGGGAAATAAAATCTACAGCTGTTGGGGGGGGGGGGGGGGGGGGACAAAAAAGCTGTATCGTTAGTTGCCAAACCAGTCCTGGCTAGCTCTCCATTTTCCAGATCAATTTGCCGGCAAAGTGGCTCGCCGTCTCCATTTGCATTGTTTTTAACGGCTGTTTGGCTCCTGAGAGAAGATAATCCCAGAGTAACAACGGCGTTATCTCATGCAAAAGAAGAACTGAGCCTTTCACACAAACAGAGGGAGGTCGGCGATTGGCTGAGAAACAGCTATCCCTGCCGCTGCCGGCCTATCAGTGACCTTGAGGGAGCGAGGAGGAGGTTGTGTCCGCTCAGCTGCCCGGCTGCTGTTATCGCTGGCAGACACCATATCACCTGTGTGTGTGTGGGCGAGGGGGCGGCTACGTGTGTGCGTGTGTGTGTGTGTGTGTGTGTGTGTTTGCCTGTCTACATGCCTGCTTGCGCTTGTACAGACTAAGTGCATCTGTCTCTGTATATTTGTATTCAGGAGTCTACAGCTTACCACCTGCATATTTATACTGATAGGGGATACGATTTTACTCTGTGTGTGTGTGTGTGTGTGTGTGTGTGTGTGTGTGTGTCTGAACAAAAAGACAGCAGACGTGGTCTCCTGGTTGAATTAGAGGATACAATGTGGGTCATAAATACACATGTTCTCTGGTTTGCTGATGTCATCTTTTCTTAACTGCTGACAACAAAGGACATTTTCAGGAAACAGCGTCAAAGGTGTTTTTCATACCTGCTGTGCAAACTTAATGTCTCACACACAGCCTGAGGAATGCATGCAAATCCACACCCACATTGCAAATTTAATGAGATGTTTTGTACGCTTTCACATCGCGGTTAATACTCTTCTGTAAGGTATGCTCCAGCTGAACACACACATATGGATTTAATTCCTTGCTCTAACTGCAGAGGGGCTCAGACTTGTCCCTTTCACTAGATCAGGGAATTGAGTCATAATTGTCATTCTTGCGTCCATTTTTAAAATCACATTTCTGCAAAGAGTAGTACAATTGTGGATTGTGCTATTTCAGTTCTTGACTCTTTTCCCAGGTGTGTGATGTACTGAAAAGGCTTTTGAATGCATGATGCAAACTGGTGCAAATGGCAGCTTTTGCTAATTAAATGTGCACTAATCACCTCCACTGAACGACTGTCTGATCACAACTGAGCAGCCGTTACTAGTCATGGCGGCCATCAAGCTCTGGGTTTCTCTACATGTTCATGAGAAAAGTTTAAGGAATGGATTCAACTGTGTTTGAGTGCTCTAATGTAAGATACAAATGTTAGCAGTAATAAGTGAGCAGAACTTCCAAGACCAAAGAGGATTTCATACAGGTCATGTGAGCAAAAAGTACCAGTTTAGGACCGTACATCTCCAGAATCTCTTCCTGTTCCAACAGCCTGCCCACAGACTTTTGACACAACAGCTACATTCATGTTTATACTCATATTACACACAATTAGAAAGCTAAGATTCACGTGAATCCATTGGTGCAAACCAATAGAATCACAACAGTGAACACAAACAGCAGACAACAGTTTTTAAAACTGAAGCAACATTGAGGCAACAGTCTGGAAACATCAGCAAAGGTCCAGATGATCCACTGCAGTCAACGTATTTAGTCCAACACATGATATAATCCACAGAAAGACTGTGTTCTGTGTTTCCCCCTGTTACAACTTCCAGAAATGTTTGAAGACGGGCGCCATCTTGTCTCCTGGAGTCCCAGGTTCAAATGACACCTCACTCGACCAATCACAATCTGTCATATGAAGCCAAGCAACCAGAGCAGCCAATAACAGTCCAAGTTGAGTAAAAGGGTCTCTGCTTCTGTGTGAAGATCCAGCCAATCCCAACCGATGTTGCAGATGACTGACACTTCAAGTAGCCAATGCAATTCTGAACACGCTGATGAGCTACTTCAGTGGGTTATTTGCAGTTCCAATCACCTCAAATCAAAGATTCAGTGCTAATGGAGATATTACACCCTATTTGAAGTGATAAATAAAGAAAATGGCCTCAAAATAAAAAAATATATAGCCAAAATCTAGGTATAGATACCTTAAATATCAGTAATTATAAATATATGGTAAATGACATTATTTTGGAGGAGGAGGACACCCATTCATCTATTTGCAAAAACAAATTTACCCCGATGCAATAGGCTTCCCTGGTGCTGCCCAATCACCAATGACACCGGTGTCAAGATACTGAGGGGATTCAGTAAATGTGATTATTCAGTGTGGAAATGCTGAATGAGACAAAAAGCTTTGCAGATAATCATAAATTAAATAGGATCCTAACCTAAATTCTGTCTGAACAGGATTATCAGCTCATAGCAGTTGTGTTCATGTAACTCACAAAGACAATAAAATGTATTCCCATAAAGCAGTTTTACAGCTGGCACTGCTGTGTGTGTGAGCGTTCAGTCGGGGTTTATGGAGTTTTCAGGAGCAGCACAGACCAAGGTGACATTTCTCCTCTTATCACCAGCTTCTTGCTCTGATCGCCGAGAGAGGCTGGGCTGAGCCAGCTGACCAGCGCTGCCTTCGCTGGGTGGTTTGGCAACAGGTGCTGCAGTGTGTGTGTGTGTGTGTGTGTGTGTGTGTGTAGGGGTAGAGAGAGAGAGGGAGAGGGAGGTGGTCTCAGACTAAAGCCAGCAAGCAGAGAGAGGGTCAAAGGGCAGGTAGATGCAGGAGAGCCAAATCTATAGTCCAGACTCTACACACTGTGTGTCTCTCTATCTCTCTCTCACACACACACACACACAGTGAGAGAGAGAGAAAACTGTAGTTTGAGTCATACGCACATTGGCCAGGTCTGCTGTTGAGGTACAAATCCTACCTCATTGTTTAATTTATGGCTCATTCTTTTTGCAGGGCGTGTTCACCAAGTGGCTACGTGGACTGGCTGAGAAGAATTTTTTGTCCAAACACAAAAACAATCTATTTCAATGACCTCTTTTATTCATATGACGATGAGTCATGTCACATTATGATAGCAGAAGGTCAAAAGGGCTTTTTGACTATGATACAGAATACAAAATGAGTAAAGGCGAGTGTGGTTATTTATATTTAAGTGTCTTGAAAATGTCTTTTCATGAAAATCAAGAATCTCTGATGTGAATTTCACAACTCCATGAGCGCGCCCAGCCATGCCACTCATCAGAAAGATATAAGCAAAGCATAAAGCTATCAAAATCTTTCATATCTTACATGGTCCTAATCGACATGTACATTAAGACTCTTTTCAAACTTTTTTCAAACACACTATTAATTACTGCAGCTTTAAAATAATGCAGTTTTTCTTTCAGAGATACCTTGAGGCCTTCCAGTGTTGCTAAGCTTTAGGCCTAACATTAGTTTATTTTCATGAAACTGACCAACTTGCATGAGTCTAATAAAATGTATGAACGAAAGTAAAAGTCGTTAAAGTCTAAGAGTCCGCAAAAGCACCAGTTGTCAGTAGCATTAGCCTCCTCTCCTCCCTCTCCCCGTCTTCACAGGGCTCATTTCACCTCACCATAAAAACTGTGATGTAGCTCAACCAATCCGATTATGTCTAGCACATGTCCATTTGAAGCTGAGAAAACAGAACTAAACCCAAAACAAGGCACTGCATCTATGAATCACAGAGATGGCGAATGATGACCTTGCACACCAGAGCAGCTTTGCCTCCAAGACTTGTTTGCATAACTGAAACTCCAATCTGCACCCACACATATACACATGGAGCGAAACGGGCAAAACGACAGGCTGAAATACTTTTTCACAAAGCCAGCTTGCCTTGCTCATCATTTTCAGTTTTTCTTACCATTTGGGTCATTTACATAGAAAGTATAAAACACACAGTTTATGAACTAATGAGCAGATGGTTAAGTATTTCTGGAATTTTATATCCCAATACAACATTGCACAGCCTGCTAATGGCTAATTGCATAGAGTGTAATGGTTTAATAATGCTGAGCAGTGAGAATGAAGATCTCAAGTATGGGATTATTCATTTTACATTCCCATAATCCTTTACTGCAGGATAATGAAACAATATAAAAAAAAAACTCACTAGCATCCACACTTTATCAGATATCCACAAAATGGCACAAACAAGTTGGATCTGACACACAACCTGAATGAAGCACCATAAAGCAATCTTACAACATATCCGTCTTCCACCCACGCAGCTGAGAGAAAACAAAACAGCGAATGTGTGAACAATCTGCTCTCCGTTCTCTGTACTGATGAGCCGCTTTACCATCTGACGGAGCCCGTGAAGCTGGGCTGACGCCAGATGTCCCAGCATAATGGGCCTTTCTTTGTGTACCTGTTATCTCGTCGCCAGCCACTTTGAATAATGAAGCAATCTGAGGGGTTTCTACATCCACATCGCTGGGTGATCTATGATTACGGATATGACAGGGATGTGGCTTGATAAGAGTGGCAGCTGAGTCCCTGTAATCTAAGTAATGAACATCCTAAAGATGATTATGGCTTTCATACAGCAGTTAAGAACATTTGTGTGCTGTCTGAAAAGTTTTCTATAAGACAGTGAACAAATATAAGAATAAAACCAGAACAAATTAGACCATTAACTCACTTGTTTCTGCGAAGGTTGGCATGGCAACCAGTCAAGCAGTGCTGGAAGGCATCTGTGACCATCATGAGAATAGCCATACAAAATAATATATAAAAAAAACAAAACACAAATAAATATCATACCAATTCATGGAGGACGCTAACACTTGAGCACAATGCACGACTGCCTGTATGCTTTATGGATCACACTACTTTTTAAGCACATTCAGTAGATTCAGCTACATGATGTTGTGCATGTCTAATGAATGAGGCTTATAGTGAAGCACATCCCATACTGTATGTTTCATGCATCATTCTCATACATTAGCATAATATGTATGTTTAGCTCATCGCGCAAAGCCTTTAATTAAGACTGGATTACCAGCCGAACAGAGTGGGTAATACCTGAGCTTCACTGTATGTCAGTTGGGTTTAGCAGAAGCACAGGAAACCTGGGGCCAGGTAGCGCAGGGGTGGTGTTTGGTGTCTGGGAATATCATGAAGTTAGCACATAGTCAGCTGCATGCAGATATGGGTTCAAGTAACAATTCCACCCAAACACCTTTATGTGCATTATCAACTGGTGCAATGGAAAGCTAAATATCCCAAAACCTGTTTTATGTTTAGTTAAACCTGCTGTAATCATTACTTTCAGATTAATGATGGCTAATCGATGTGTCATGCAAAAGATATATCACTCATGGTGACAAACACAGGGAATTATCACCGAAGCGAGCATTTTAGCTACTTTTAACAACCAACAAGTCTACTGCTTTGGTTCACTCTCACTGCTCTTATCAGAGCTGCTTTTGCAGCAGCAGGCAGCAGTTTTTAGTCAGCTAACTAATTTGCCTGAATCTTCTCATAATGCAGGCTTAAAACAGCATGAAATGCTGTATGAAAGAACTGTACATCAACAATTAGAGCTACTAGTAACAATTGTTTAGGTTGTTGTTCCACCACAAATACATGAAGAAACAAAATTTTGAAAATATGTCGTACCTTCCTCGTGTGGTCACACGCTGAGAACTTAGCCCCATGTTCTGCAGTTTTAACATGACAATGGTCCTATTTGAGTCTTCCACCGCCTTGGCCAGGCGGGAATAGGCATGACACACCTGCAGCAGCAGGACTGGACTCTGCATCAATCACGACACCTTCTTGCAAAGCTGGTGGTGATGGTGGTGCAGCTGTCCGGCTGGTAGGCCTCTTCTGTCTTTTGGTAGTTCCTCTCTCATTATTGACAGCTCAGTGTTATTGTTTTATAGGACAAAAATGGCATAAAGTTCCAAATTGTTGAGCCATCCAAAAGAATTCACCTTTTTTAGGTTTGTCTCTGCACAGCTCAGTATCTCCAGCACTGCTCTCCTGGCCTCGTTCATGTGTTGCATCATGGCTGGCGAATCAGACCAGCCCCCATGCCATCTTTTCCTCCACATAGCCCACCCAAGCCTTCCAAACATGAAGACTTTTCTGTATTATCAGTATTAGAGATGTTTAGAATTCAAATGACAAGTGGGTTTTAACTCACAAGGAAAACTCAGAACTGCTTTGCCTGTACGCTGTCTGACACCAACACCTTTGCAAATAGTCCTGGAGGTCTTAGCACCATCTTCTTGTTAGCCTGTGGAGCATTTGTATAGAACCCTAAATAGGCTGCTGCACAGTCAAAGGTAATCACTGATAATCTTTATATCACAGTAATCAGAACAAGAAGTGTGTAGGTTAAGAGCCTCTTCATACTTTCAAGTCATATTCAGTTTATAGATCAATAAGGCTGTGAGGCATGCTTGTACTGCAGCGCTCATAATGACATTCAGCCTACTCAGATACAATGGATTCTGGGAAGGTTATTGATTACCAGGAATATCCTGGGATTTCTAAACACATGAATGCAGAACAATAAAGTAAACAAGGCATGACAACTTTCATGCACCGTTTGACAGGCAGTGTTGTGGCATGCATACAAATGGTCTGTAAATGGCTTGTTTTCTCAGCACGCAGCCAAAAATCTAGGACATAACAACATTACATGCAGTACATGAGCTGGTCTCTGGTCTGACCTGACAGACTTGAGTCTAGTTCAAGAGGAAATCAATCTAGAAAGCATAGACTCACCCAGTTGCCTGTCCGTATCTCCACTGAAGTTTGCCAAATTTATTCTCTTTATGTTTATTTTTATAAATATTAGTTGTAAACACCCTCTACAATCCTGACCACATAGACAAGCATGACCATCTCTGCAGCCATCTCAATATCAGAGGAAACACTGAGGTAAATTTGGCGGGAATAAACGCCAGCTGCGGTCCCAGCCACATGGATCTTCTCTGCCAGGCATCCTGCTAATAAGTGTACAGGCCTTGGATGACGAACTGGATGACCTCCATGCCCACATCAGTTTCCAACAAGCTATCAGCAACTCTAATGTCCTTTATTTCACCAAACCAGGTGACTCTTCCACCAAGGCAATTCACATAGGTCATTATCAGAGGCAGCCCTGTCAGATCTTTGCAAAAATGTGATCTGCTCACAGACCCTGAATCGTGATGCTGCCCTGGTTGTTGCTGGAGATTCAATCAGGCTAACCTGACGACCATAACCTGCATGCCCTCACTGGTTGCTGTTCATTGACTGCAGTTCAGCTTTTATCACCACAATGCCCTCTGGGCTCATCACAGAGCTCAAGGACCTGGAAGCTGAGAGTGAACTTTGTGCAGAAGCAGGGAAGGAACTACATCCCCTTTAAATATCAGTTGGTCCTCAATGGAGAGCATGGACAGAGGGCTCGACCTGGGTGCTGCATGCTGACTCAATGGTAGGAAAGGCAAAGAGTGTATTTCACCTTTCATTTCTACTCTACAGAAACAGGACTGCAAGGCCCTGCAAAGAGTGCTTTGGTCAGCTGAAATGAAAGTCTTTGAGGAAACATTATGTTACATTACGCGTGACAAATAAACTCTAGAAAATCAAAGATACTGTGTGACAGAGGCCTCATGTTATGTCACTGACAACATGACACAGGAAGGGAAAAATAAGTCAGTGAGGAGCGAATACAGTCCACTGTGGTTTGTGTCTGCAGAAGAGATAGACACGTGAGCTTTGAGAGGGAGACTTGTCTGTCAACGTAACTTCCTCATGATTGTCTGCTGTTACCCAGACTGGTCGCAGCTACCATATGGTGATATGGTGTAAGCCTGCTGATGCCTGCAGTCCATTCAGGAAGACTACTATGAAGCGAGTCAGTCCCAAAGAACAGCTTGAAGCTGCTGCAGTTTCAGATTTATTTGACCTTTGAAGGATTTGTTCCATTTCCGTGCTGCAGGATGTATCCATTCTGAAAGAATTTTGCCACCTAAAATTCACTAAAAAACGCAAAAAAAAGCTGTTTGCCCATCTGATATAGTGGCATCTTAAGATGAGTGATATATTTTTCTCAACAACTCAACTCTGCGCGAAGCTTGCATGTTCTTCCCGTGCATGCGTGGGTTTTCTCCGGGCACCCCGGCTTCCTCCCACAGACCAAAAACATGCTCATTAGGTTAATTGGTGACTCTAAATTGTCCCTAGGTGTGAATGTGAGAGTGAATGGTTGTATGTGTGTTGCCCTGCAGTCGGCTGGCGACCGGCTCAGGGTGTACCACGCCTCTCGCCCGTGCCATACAGCTGTGTTGTTGTCCAAACACTATTAAAAACACAGCAATGTGGGGCAGCCAGGTAGCTCACCTGGCCATGCTGCCACCACAGTAGCCCAAGCTCAACTCAGACCCCTGGGCCCCCCACCCCACCATCCACCCATCTATCTGTATGTGTGATGTGATTGATGTACTGATACAATAAAAATATCTCAAAATCAAGAGCAGTGTGCAAGATTCTTCTTTGCTACAAGATCAATAATCTTTGGAATGATTTTCGATGCAAATGACAATAATCTTGCAAGTTGGTCAAGGGTCAAATTGGGATCCAGTTATATGGTGAAAGAAAGGTGGTGCAGATTCAGGAGAGACCCAACAATTCTGGATTAAAAGCTCTTCGGAGGTCACTTAGAGTCTCATGCACCTGCCATCGCAAGCATCCCTCTTGATCAAAGAGAGAAATGATGAAGGTGAGGGATAAGTTGGCAGTCAACCTACACACTAAGACGGAGCTACAGAGGCTTCTTATGCAATGTTTTAAGAACAGCTGCTGCTGGGGAGTTCAAAGGAACACACCGCCGCGATGAGAGGATGTCAACAACACCAGGGCTGTAACTGCAGCATGTCCTCACTGATCTTCTGTCCCCTTTTAGTAAGCTAATTTGAACACAGCACCACTGTGCAGAAAATAACTATTTTATGTGTTATGTGGTTGAGAAAGTTGAGCTGTAGTAATGCTTTACCATACTGGTCCATTATGTCTTAGCAATTCCTTCAAGTACTTAAAGTACCACGTTACTTGGTGTAAATGGTGCAAAACTGTGCAAAAATCCGCTATTAGTGTGTCAATTGGAAACTTTACTCTTCATATATTATGTTAAATTGTGTGCCTGCCTGTAGATAAATTGCACATTTAAGTTGTGCAAAATGACCACCAACCTACTAAAAAGAAGAAAAATGATTAGGCTTTTATTGACTCATAAAATAAAGTGTTAGCAGAGATTTCAGTTTATTAGTTTCTTAGTCACAAAGCAGTCACACATTACACATCAGCATCCCTTAAAATGACACAAGGTAACTTTTGAAAGACCAACTAACTCTTCCTCTTAACAAAGTCAAAGTTTAAATCAGAGGTGATAAAACATATTCTTGTGCAGGTCAATAAACCTTGAGGTTTTGCTGCTGCAGCCTCACTTGGTCTGGTATGACCAGTATCTTATGGTGGCTAATGTTAGCTCATTTTATATCAGTCTTGCTGTCCAGCAAATTATATAACTCTTCTCTATCTCTGTACTACTGTTGCACTAAGTTTTAACATTTACCATTATTATGTAATGTGGCCACAGGTGTTCAGCTAAGTTTACATCATCTTGCTTTAACATTTCTTGCTTGTAATGGTGGAGATCAAAGTCTTTAAACTTTTCAACTCACTCTAGATAGGAACAATTTTCATTATGGTTGGTGAGGAAAAGCAGTGTTCAAGGACTGGGGTAGCAGGTGACTTTAAGGTCCAGATTTAAATATTCATAGAGACAAACTGCCTCCTAACACATCAATGTTCTTCCTCTACAGCAGCAGCGAACTCTTCATGTGTCAGAAAGGATGCCGTCATGTGCACCGCGTTTAATTGAATTAGCTCGGTTTTAGACAGGAGTGTAGACGGAGCCACGCGTGCATTTGACATTACGCGCTGGCAGTTTATCTGAGCGGCAACAACTGGCAGTGAAACCCAATTCTCCGCACAGCTTCTACTTTTAGATCAGGAAACAAGAGGTGAAAGGTTCAGCGTTTGTAAAGCATGAAAGGCTGCAGAACGACAGAGCAGCAGCTAGTTAATCAGGTCGTTCAGGTGACCCCGCTGAACCGCAGGGCTCCGACATTCATCTGCCATTGCGCACAAAAAGGAAAGAAACCACATAAGACACTGTGCTGCTTTCATTTTTTTAATGGAATGTATCTTTTTTTCGAGGTATGAAAATAGATCTCACATTGAAACAAGAAATTGAACAGTGGCTAGAAAGGGCACAGCTATAACTGTGTGTGTAATGATGGCAACAGAAAGGCATGTCAGAGAAGCATCACACCAGTCACATTAGATAAAAGGGCACAGCTATTACCCTGTGTGGGAGATGACAACAACACAGAGGCATGTGCTGGTTAGGCGTTGATACACTGGCAAGATGGGAAAGCAGTGGGAAACACTTCCAGCAAACAGGAAACAACATGTGCTGCAGTGAAATAAAATTCTCCCAGACATCCCTCTTCATTCACATTGTCTACTTTGTTCTTTTTCTCATGAAAAGCATTTCAGGCCTTGCAGAAGTTGCAGATTCGAGGTGTCGTTTTGTGAACATTTCTCAGGGGCAGAGCTGCTGCAGAGACAGGGCGAATCTGATTGGTTGTGGTAAATGTCAGTGGGTGGAGTCCACAGCATTTGTCATATTGAAAAGTCAGCAACTAGCTAACAAGCTACAAACATGTTTACACAACACCTTGGTGCCCCGCAGAACCGGAGGTCACATGACACGCTGGACCAGGAAGACAGCAGGAAGCCGGTCTCTTAAGTGTTACCCTACGTTGCAGTAAAAAACAACCACGCATTTGCAAAATATGTGGTTCTAGAAGCTTAGAGGACTAGTTCGTGAACTGTGCTGGCTAGTGAGCTAAACGCTAACACGTTGTACTAGTCAGTCATAACAGAACTTGTTACTCACTAGCTTGCCAGCTAGCTTGCAAACTGACAGTAAACAAGCTAGCTAGTTAGCACAGTTGCTTACGGGGCAATTAGGTGACACAGTTTAGCCAAGAGACCTATTTGTACCATCGACTCCTGTCTCGCGGCTGTCTACAAACCCTGCCATTTTTTGTGGGGAAGCCGACAAGAGACAGCTGAATAAAAACAGGATGGAACTCAGCTAACGAGACACTGTAGCTTCAAGAAGTTTAAACACAGAGGAGGTATCTCTGGATTTCAACCGAATTGAAAATGTCGAGGTACTTTTCCTCTACCTTCTTGGTTATCAATTTGAAGCTATGTTTGTTTGTCCACCGTTTAGTGTCAGACTGTGGGTACCAAACCAGAAAACAGTGGTAATTTGTCCCCACCCATGAAGATTTAATGTAGCTCGGCTCCTGAAAACTGTCAATAGAACAAAAACACCACTCTGCGTCTTACTATATCAATAAGTTTTTCTCTGGAACCACTGGCAACAAACTGGGTAATAAACTAGTTTCTTACTCAGATTTAAGACTCACACAAAATGCCAGAAATAGCTCATACATCTATGAACACAGCCAAATAAAATGATGGAAAATTATCAATGTACACAATGAAAATACTAAGATGCACTGTAGGTATTAACAAATCAAGCCATCAAACAAATAGGACATGCAGGTATCTCATCATATATCTATAGTATCTGAGTATAGTATATTCTGAGCTGTAACACTGCACAAGAGAGAGAAATGTCATGAAGTGATTCTTTGGTTCAGTTGAAAAATCAAAAATGTGGACGGCACATTTCACCAGTAATGAAGCGATTTCATCAACCTACAGCAACCATCCTAAGTATGTAAGCTTATTCCCAGTGGGCTTTGTGTGTAATGTGTAGGCTATGAAACGCCGAGCGAGTATTTCTTGTTCCACTCTAGCAACAACCACACCAAACATTCATCAACAACATAACAATTCATAGAAAATATATATACACATGTAATAAATAAAGGACGAACCCATCGCACGGTAGAATACAGTAGTTTTCTCACATGCTTTTTGTCCATCAGTCTTTTGTGAAATAAGTCTCTGTATTGAAAAGGGGACCGGGCGGGGGTACTGGTCTGTGGAAACCACTAAATGGAAGAGGAATTCTCCTGGAGATTGGAGCTCGGTGGTGAAGCGGCAGGGGGAGATGCAGCCCGGCTCGATATTCATCCTCCGGCTGAGTGTCCAATTAACCTGCGGGTGCAATCAATTAGACAGGCTGCAGACTGATGGTGCCTGACACAGGAGGCAAAGGAGAGCTACAGTCACTTGAAACATGGACTCAATATAAAGGGACCTCAGGCTGATCATTTCATTTCAAAAGTCTGGATCGAAACCACAGACACCAACTCATTCCAACATCCTGGAAAACTTCTTTCCTTTATTTATTCTGAAAGTTTTACCTGACCATCCATGGATTTTTTTTTTTTACATAAAAGAAATAAGCACGTGTAAGAGAGTGAGAATTAATGCTGGATTTTGGGATTTTGGAAATACTGAGGCCATGAGCCAAATCCCTGTTGTCCAAACACACACAAAGCAGCTTGTGTCTGAGGTTGAGTGAGATGAGCTGCTTGGGTGTCTTGAGACTGTGAAGGTGCATATACTTGGCTCTGGTGAGGCATATATTGCTGAGACTGTGCTACAGTGCAGGGTACAGTGTCAGAGTAAATTTGGAAGTCAATTCATGAGCGTGAAGTGAAAAACATGGGGGATTCACCTGACCACCTGATTTCTGTACGCAATCTGTGCGTCGTTACGCTTAATTTAGAGCAACTGAGGCAAATTTTACCAGTTCTCAAATGTTCAACTTCAACACTGTGGACTTGCTCCGACATTGATTCACTCATGGAAGTCCAGTTTTGAATGGATTATAGAAAGAAATACAGATATCTCATGTATTGGTGTAAATAATTACGCAACGTGCGCAATTTAAACCTACTTCTCTCCGCGCGTAAAGCCATATGTCGGATAATGAGAAGCCCTCCTTGTCTGAAACATCAAACCTTGCTGGGAATGGATATCCTGCGGGGGATTTCAGCTCCATGAGGGGGACACAGATTGACAGGCCAAGATCATGGGCTCCAAAACTTTTGTTTAAACCAAAATAAATCCACATTTTGTCCCCTTCATGGAAGAATATTCGCTCAGGGTTTGATTTGTGAGGGAGGACTGCAACCTATGATGAAAACAGACGTCCTCATTCATGGCACACATATCCAGGGGTTAAACAAAAACGAAAACGGGTTCCTTAATTTGCAAGGGGGGTCCCCAGGTGGTCCCGGACCTGGAAACCCCCCTCAATCTCGCTATCTCTTTAGCTGTCTTACCGCTAATGGCGCACCACTGTCCGCGGGACTCGCCGCAGGTCACGCTACGTTTGGCGAGCTGCGGATCGCCTTCTGGCCGGGCATCTGCACCACGAGCAGCTGCTGCTTCTGCCGGGTGGACTTGACGGCCAGGATCGCCTGCCGGTTCTTGTACTGGACCATCTGCAAGGTGATCTCCGCGTTCCAGCCTTCGTCCTGCGGACACCTGAAGTCGATCTCCTTCCCCTCCGTCATGACCACGGTGAAGTAGACGTACTTGCCCTTCCGCTCCACGCAATCCACCGTCTTCATGTTGGCGAAGTGCAGCTCCTTGACTTTGCCTGAGTCCCCGCCGCCGTGGTGCGGCTGGTGGTGATGCGGCGGGTCGTGCTGCTTGGGCGGCAGCAGCAGCACGCCGTCCTCGGTCAGGACGCAGTGCTTCTTCTTCCAGAGCTGCAGCAGCCCGTCGCTCCGCTTCTCCAGCAGACCCTCCTTGAACACCTTCCTGCCGTTTTCCAGCATCTTCACCTGGACGCCTCAGGCTTCCACCTTCCCTGGTTGTTTGACTGGACGGACGGAGGGACAGATGGACGGCTGTCTATCCCGGAGCAGGTGGAGGCATGAGATGCTGCTGTGACTGCGGTGGTGATGGCTGTAGTGAGAGGGCTGCCTGACTGACTGCCTGCCTGCCTGCCTGTCTGGCTGTCTGCTGGTCACAGTGTGTGAGGGGGGTTTGGGGGCGGGATGGGTCTGTTGGAGAGGTGCACCGCCCCCCTCAGTGACACCCAGCCTCCCGACACCCTGAAAACAGTAACAGCCCATTCAGAATGAGCACTTTTCATTCCGACAGTCGCTTTACTTTGAAATTTGGATTCAGTATTTTAAAAGTCCATTGATAGTATTGAGCTAATATTATTAGGGCGACTGTAATATGATGAGATGAGATGCTGAGTTACACTGCAAGTAGATGCAGTTTGTACTGTATATACTGCAGTTTATGACTGCATAAAGATTTAAGTATTTTAGCCCCTCATTACATTTTTATTTGGAAAAGATCTTTATACACACAGCTGTATAATCCAAAGAATGGATTTGCATAATATTGCTACTTTCTATATAAAAGCCTGTTGAAAGCGTTGGTAACTCTTTGGTTTGACAGTTCAGTGTGGTGTTTCTAGGAAATTAACAGTAGATGGAAAAAGTAACACCTCACAGTAATGTTATTCCTGAAAGTAACAAAGTACAAACTTCTAGGTACGTCTACTTCACAGCCTCAGCATCCACAGCAAGGTGATGACCTCTGATGAGGTATATTTGTATTTTACAGTTCTACCTGAGGCCAGAATACTTCTTCCACCTCTGTATCACATTCTGCTACATTATTTTATTGGCCACCTTCTGCAGATATGAACAGCTCGATTTGTACTACAGTGAATGTGTGAACTTTGGACAGACAAACCAATTAAGTCTTCACACTTTGGCTTTGGCATAATCTTCATGGCCGCCTGCAACGAGTCTATTTTTAAACTGGATCAACGCTGCCCTCTCCAGGATCAAGCCTAATGGCTCTCCTGGCTTTAGTGTGGTATTTGATGTGGCCATTTTTTATTTCATTACAAACCATATTCTCGGTGGAGGTCAGGAAGTGTCAAATATTGCACAAACTCACTGTAACAGCACCCTCTGCTGGCACAAACTTGCCATAACACCAGTCCAAGGGCCAGCAGCTGCTTTCATGTCTAGAAATATTCTGGCAGAATAGATGCATTTACAGCTGTAATGAAGAAGACAATAATCATTTAGGTTTGCGACAGTAGGCGTGATTGGAAGAAGGAACAAAAAACAAAACGAGTCAACCACGAGACATGTTTAACCAATTTATTCATGAACATACACGAACAGTTATTGAGTACATTAGTATTTTGTAGCATAGCATTTTGCCTTGACAACAGCTGCTCAGAAGGACCCTACAGAAACCTTTCACGTCCTTTTCCAATGAACATGATCTGAATACTCCCTGCAGAATTAGAAGTACCCTGGCTCTCCACAGTGGACACGATGCTGTCCAACACAACCAACACTTGGCTGTTTTCACAACTTAAAAAGGCATTAAAAACGGACAGCGAGGGAGGCAGGCTACGGTTTCTTTGCAGTCCCCCTCCTGGCTTTAAGTATTGCTCTGACATGCTTCTCTGTGGCCTTCTGGGTAACAAAGGAAGGAGTTTAGGGGCAGGGAGGGTGGTGGGTCATTAGCCAACACAATGGCCTTATCACGCTTCCCCTCTTTCTTTCACAGTGCTAAAAATGAACCAAAACCTCAGGGGCTGTCCTGAGGTCCATGTGAATCACCTGACCAGTCACGCATTGACCACACAAGAGGTAAATGTCAGACTGATGAGGGAAAAGGGGGTTTTGGTGAACCTGACATGTTGACAAGACACCTCAACACCAGGTTTGGCCTTTCCATGTCATTCACTGTGCTACATCTGCCCAACCCTGTTCCTACAATGTCTCTGAACAGGCCAAGTGTGCCTCCCCTAGTGGGAAAAAAAAAATCAGATAGAACAAGTTGAACCCTCCACAGAGTGAGGTTACAGCACCAGCCTCCATGCCCGATGAGGCAGGGGGCGCCAAACAAAGTGCTGCTCACAAGGAATACTCAGACAGCTAACCGATGACATGACGCCACTGGTACACCACACGCTAATACAAAGTGCTATTGAACAGACGACAGCCACGCCACTGCGAGCCTACGAGGAGCCTGAAGCACTGGATTATTGGGGCTGGGAGGGGCCCCGAACTGGCCATCCTGCAAACTGCCTTCATCCCCTTCCACATCTAAAGAATCCTGTGGAATGTTAAAAGAGACTCGACCAGGCTGTACCAAGCCACGGGAGTGACCCATTACATGACGAAGAGGTCGAAACAAGCTTCATTTTTATTCAATTTAGACGAGTCCACCCAGTTAAAGAGAAGTGGACTCCTTTTGAGAAGAGGTTCACAGGCGGTGCCAGCCAGTCTGCTTACTGGAATGTATCAAGAGTGGAAAGTAGTTGAGCACAAGTGGCGCAGGAAGTGGCCAAAAACACCAACTCCGGATCCCATGCTCAGCAAGATTAGATAAACTGGAGTAGACACCGGGCTGCACGTCCTCCCTCACTAGAGCTGGAAATGCTACAGTGCTTTACAAGTGCTAAAGGCCCCACTAAGAGTAAAAAAAGATTCACCTGGGACAACCAGAACTGACCAACCTGGAACTTTGGTAGGAGGAAGAGGAAGGAAGAACGGGGCGGGGATTATAAATTGACGTCGCCGCGATGCAGTCTAAACCACAGCTGTTGTCTAAGAGCAAATACAACAAAAGACTTCACAAGAACCCAAACTAGTCTTAGCAGTGAAGAAACAAGATCATGCTTTTTGAGGGAGATTTTTTTTCCTGTATTCTATCTATTGTACAGAGAAGGAGGAAGAGGGAAAAAAACAGGTCTAGTAAAATACTATGTATATTGAGCCACACAGCTCCCAGTATATTACCATGAGTTTTTGTAACAAAAATCTTGAAACTTTTTTTCTTCTTCAAATTCTCTACCAAGAAAAATACAAAACATTATAAGGCGGTAAGTAACTATTTTTTTTAAGTCTTTTATTATTTTGTTTTTTGTTTTTTATTTTGAGAAGCCGTTACAGTGCAGTTGATCCTCAAAGGCAGCCGGGCCAGGCTTCACTGCTGCTTGCACTCAGCTGGGGGGGCTGCATCCTTCTGTAAGAAAATCACAGGGGTGGGGCTGTTAAGACAAAAAAAAAACAAAAACACTCCCCACACACACACACACACACACGCACACGCACACGCACACGCACACACCAAGCCCTTTCAAGTCCTAAAGCATTCAACAAGCTTGGAAACTCTCAAAAACACCTCAAACGTTTATCATCACCTGACTGTTTAGACACAAACAATAATCACAGACGTGAACGTGGACAATATGACACACTGAGATCAGACACACTATGACAACTATGGTTCATCGTTGCAGCCTTCAGGAATGCAATGATTGCAGACAGAGTTTTGGATCGTCACATGACAGCTTTATCTGCCGTGGTGCAAAGATTCTGGAGGTGTTTTCAAAACAGCCTTTTCTTTTATATCAAAGTATCAAGACTTGGATGTAGAAGGACAGATGACCCGACAAGGTCCTGGGTTGGATTTAAACCGGGACATCCTACTGACATTAACACACTGGAGGCCAATGGGCCATTACGGCGCTCCTGATGCAGCCAGCTTAAAATGAGTGTTTATGAATAGTGAGTGAACAGCTTGACATTTTGGGAAATAAATGCACTTTCAAGCAGAGTTAGATCAGAAATTCGATATCGCACCCATATCAGTCTGTTGAATATGAAGCTGAAGTCAGTACACAGCTAGCTTAGCATTAAGACTGGAAACCGCTAACAGCCTGGCTCTGTCCAAGGGTAACAAATGCAGCTTCTCAGCACTTAAGTCCAACTTACTGAAATCTGTACAATGACCACATGACCACCAGTACAACCACAGAATGCTCACCCTGTGAAGCTACGCTGAGTGGCTGTTGGCTCCAGTGTCTCATTTAGCATAAAGACATGTGAGTGCTATTTAGGGATGCACCGATCTGATATTGGTATCAGTATCGGTCCCAATATTGAAGAAAATTCTCGATCAGGTATCGGTGACAATGGACCTGATACATAGGGGCCGATCTATTCAGTCTAACGCTACGCTATAGGCGCTGTGAGTGGCGTCATGAGCAAGCGACACGCAGTGCTGAAGCGCACATGATGTGGACCGCATTGTTTTCAAAATAGAGCGAGCAAAAGGATCGGCTATCTGGAACTTTTTCAAAATATCTCAGCCGACAAACTCGACGGCTACTTGCAATACCTGCGCAGTAAATGGGCCAGTGGTAAAACGTCGTTATAACACGACCAACTTAATCAAGCACCGAGAAAGATTTCACGCCAGGTTCATTGAACTGAATAAATAAAAAGGAGGCGGTATGATGCAGCTAACTTTGAAAAAGATGAAGAGGTGAAAAATTAAAACCTAATAGTGTGCAGGCAACAAAAATAACGGAGAGGATGTCACTTTTAAGTTTAACTGCACACAGGCCGGATGAGAGTTACGTGCCACACAGTGCAACGCTCAATGCTACAAACTTCCATGTGTCACACACCAGCGACGTGATCGCAGCTACCCTGAAGGAAATGTTTGACGTACATTGAGTAAAATCCACGATTCTGAGGGACAACGCCAGCAACATGCGAAAGGCGATGGACAGCATGAGAGTGAGTAGTTTAGGCTGCGTTGCACATACAATGCAGCTGGTTGTCAACGAGGGTCTTCTATCACAGCGCTGTGAGTGATGCCGTTGCAAGTAGGAGACAGATTGTTGCACACTTTATATTCCTTTTATATTCCTAATTGCACTAACTGAACCAGTTACACTTGTTATATTTTTTTACATGTTGTTTGACCAAACTAGAGAAGCTATTGGTTTAAGATTGTTGTACTGGTGCAGTTATTAGTTATTAAATAAATAACTCAGTACATTTATATCTGTTTTAAAAAAAAAAAACAGGAAAGAAATGTTTAAGTCTGATGCACAAAAGAATGATCCCAGTCTTTTCCACACAATGCCACATACCATTTGTTAGGTAATTCAGCGCTGTTCTTCTGGATCGGTATTGGATTGGTATTGGCTGATTACTAAACCTTAGCTATCGGTATCAATATCGATATTGATATCGGTATCGGTATCGGAGGTGAAAAAAGCGGATCGGTGCATCCCTAGTGCTATTGAGCTCCTAATCTTGCCCTTCAGGATGAAAGCACATTTCAAAAATGTCAAACTCTTCCTTTAGCCAGTTAAATCAATGACTTTGGACATGTCCTCCTCTCCATGTTGAGTGATGTGGAGAAACCAATATTTCACTGCCCTTAAAGTGTTGGACGTCTACGCTGACACCTCTGCTGGGGACGAGTAACTGTATGTGTCAACATGCAAAGGGTCCTGTTAGCAAGGTTAGCAAAGAACTCTTTTGGCGATGTCCACCACTGTCATGTCAACAAAGGAGACAACGGTGCACTCTGTTTTCACAAGGAAAAAACTGTTTTCCCTGTCAACAAACGACAACAACTGACAATAATAATATAAACTCTGTTGACAGTTTCAACATTTGACTGTACGATAAGCTAGATGAGCTGACAGCCAGTGTACTGGTTGGGCTTTTAAATATAAATAAGCACAAACCAGACATAACAAACAGAGCCTTCGGACACATAAGCTACATAATCTCCATTGGTTAATGATTCAAATGTTTGGTATTTCTCGTAGTTTATAGAAGACTTAATGTTGGACTAGAAATGAGTAAATGGATTTAAGATAGCTGATCACCTGCCAAAGGTGCTTTATCTGGTGTTACTGCTACAGGATAATGAATGAAAACACTTCAAACAGAACCTCTGGCCATTGTGCTCAAATCAATTAGCTGTCAAAACCAAAGGCAACATTTGAGTAAATAAGGGATGAGAAGTGCACAGAAAGATAATTAAGACCCCATCATTCTTAGGGTAGGGCGTCCTTCCAGCAGACATTAGACACTTCTAGAGGTGATGGCACGCTGCAGCTGTTCAGGCTGCTCCCCATGGCCTGATGCCATACTGACTGACCAGTTTAAGGTCATTTTCGCTATATCTGACTGCAGCTGAACTCTGTGCAGGACAAGGTTTTACATACCATGCTGTATTTTTTTTAAACTATAATGTACTGTCAGTTTAAAGATTTTTTGTTGTTTATCTGCTGCAAGCAAGTTTGTAATGAAAAAACAAAACAACAGGTCGTTCTTGATGACAAGGATGGCACCCTCAGGGAGATAAACACTTTTTTCGGCATGTCTTGTATTTTGGTACTGTGCCAACTGCTGGTTAGGCCCTATTTGAAACACAAACAGCCCACCACGGCCATAATCCCTGCATTAAGAGCAGATCTATAGAGAAATGGCAGCTGAACAGAACCAACGTGAACAGGAAGGAGGATTAAAACCATGGACGAATGGACCAGTGATGTTTAAATGGGTGTTAAAAACAAACATCCATAAACAAAGCACAGCATTTATGGCAGACAAATCTTCATCCTGACAAAAACTTAAAACTAGCCTGCGTTTGTGGACAGGACGAGTTCAACATGGTGGAGAATAAAAAAGAAAAGGGAGGGCTGGACTAGCTTCAACATACAGAAATAATACAGGTGCAAATGCAGAACTCACTATGGGTTAAACTTTAAAAAAACCAACAACAAACCAAGGGGTTAGTAACTAGGGAGGGTGCAGCACGGCGGCAGAGCAGGAGAGTGCTTATGGGGGGGTGGTGGGGGGGGTGCACAGAGATGGATGGAGGATGGAAAAACAGGAAGACAAGGAAAGCAAAAACCAAAACTGAGAGGGCGGGGTGATGGGTGGGGGTGCGATGGTAGTAAGCTGACAATTCACAAGCTGTACCTACCAGGATAGGGTTATTTTTCTACTGTCACCACTTAAACCTAGTGAGGAAAAATTTAAAGAGTAGCTGACAAAATATGCCAAAGTGACCGGAGATGAAGAAACATTAATGAATAGGAATAAATGATAATAAAAAGGAAAACTAGCAGAATACAGAATGTCAAAGACAATTTTGTTTAGCAAAGAAGCAAAGGTCGTGCTTGTTTACATCGTGTGCTGTCAAACTTACAAGCTGCTCCAGTCTAGTAATAAAAGAGCCCCTGAACTCAGGTCAACTCAATCAAGGAACACTTAAAAGCCCTAAACCAGTGTTTGTGCACCGTGAAAATTTCCTGATGGACACTAACTGTGCAGCTACAAACACTGCAGACACCAGTGTAGCAACACTTTTAATATATTATGTATCAAGAGACTTTCATTTGTCTTATTGTTGCCTGCCATCCTTTTGAGCTTGCACAGCTTTCTTTTGTACACTCTGTTTATTCAGAGTTTTTCAGCTACATTACCTCCATCAGGAAGGTAGTGAAGCAGAAAATATCAGTGAATAAACAGCCTACAGGAGAGGACCTGTTATTTAGCTGTCTCAGTGGAATTGCAATAAACCTCTGCACATTATTGTGTGTGCTTTGATTCACACTAAATATGTTTTATTATGCTTTTATCAGGCCGTGGTTTTTCTACGTAAATAATGCATTTCAATATGGCCAAAATATTAGCAGCTATCATCAAAATGAATATTTTACTATCGTCCCCATCCTTCAGTTTAAGGCCTACTGGATCTGAGTGTTTCTTAAGGTTAAAGGTTTTAGTAGTAACATGCAACAATCAGACTTCACTCGCTGGTGGAAAGTCATTCTGAAAATACAGGTTCAAAATCTGGTTAAGACAACGGTGAGAAGAGGGAAAAATATCAACTAGGAGTGCTGGAAGCCAAATCAAGATCACAACAACAAAAAAAAGCTGAAGCAAACCAAAAGCTGGTGTAAAATGAGATGCATTTGACAGTATGTATTCTGTATGTTGACATCTGACAAGTCAATTTAGGACAGCCGTTCTCCACCTGCGGCTCAGGAAACCCAAAGGGCACGGGAAGGTGCAAAACATTTGTCACTGTGGCGACATTAAAATTCACTCGTGAACTGGAGAAGCCTCAGAGATCACTGCAGCTATCAATGGCCTCCAGTAAGAGCTGCTTTACTTTTTGGAGAGAGCATCCTGAGCCAACAAAGTTGAGAACAGCTGAGTAAGGTCTTTCTCAGGACACCAGAGCTCTTTAGAGAGGGAGGGGCTGAGTGTGAGTGTGAGTGTGTGTGTGTGTGTGTGTGTTGGGAGGGGTGATCTCACCTTGGGATCATAGTCGGGGTCGTTCTCCTCATCAGCCTCCTCCTCACCTTCCTGAACACACATCACAGAGCAACTTCAGACGCCTAAGTCTCCTCAGTGTCAGTCACAGCGCTCAAACCGTGCATCTCTTGTATGCTGTGGTCAATCAACCGTGGCCGGAACACAGTCTTACCTCATCATCCGCCTCCTCTCCCTCTTCATCATACTGTAAAACACAAACATGAGGATTAGAGTGGAGCTTATATATTTTCAGTACAGAACACCAAATACCAAAGAATCCCCCATTACAACAGTTGACAATTATCTTAATTACTGTGAAGGCAAATGATTACATAATAACAAATAATGTCTTTTCAAGCCCATTACTAGAACATTCCTTACAACAGCTGAAAAAAGAGCATGTTCATTCCAGTATGGCCTAGTTTACGGCAAGTTCAGCCAAGCTACACAAGCTGGCAGACTGGGCTCGGGTGCCAACACTCACATCGTCGTCGTCGTCCTCTATGGCCTCTCCTGTGAAGTAGAGCACAGCTCGGGGTACGATGCGCTCACGGATGAAGTGGCCAATTTCAAAGTCTGCAGCCAGGACCGCCTCCGAGTCTTCATCCTGAGGACAAATCACTGTTTGTTTGTTTTATTGTCCCTTACAACAGCACTTGGTTAGGTTTTTATAGAAAGCATCTCAGACTGTAGACTTATGTTCAAACTGGATTTTTCAATTTAGTTCCAAGTCTAGTTTGTCAAACACCCACATTTGTTCAGCCCAGGCTCAAATAAATCAAATCTTGAATCTTCTTCATTGCAAAGAGTGATGAAGAAAATGTTCATTTAGCTAAACATGTACTGTAACTTGCAATATTGTATTATTTTGCTTCTCAAATCTAAAGTTATTTATGGCTTGTCTTGCTTACAGCTGTGAAAGATAAACAGATTCAGTAAGGAATTTGAAAGACCTTTGATTTAATAAGCACATCTGGTACTGACCCCAACCCCCGCTGTGCTGGAACCAGAGCAGGCCAACATGATTCAGCAGTTTCATGCAACGACTATTGGAAATGAGCACTGAGTGTTGGAGGGTGCTGCTAAACTGACATGGATTTCTATTTTTTATTTATTTTTTTTTCCTGAAGCATTGTGTTTTGAGTGATAACTGAGTTTTCTCTATATTCCCATTTCAAAATAAAAGAAAAACACCCATGAACACACTCGTCTTAAAAGGAATAATGGTGGTATTAGTCAGCCTTTGTCTTAATTGTCACAAAACCCTGAAAAGGCTGAACTAACAATGTGTTCATCCATCTTTCCATTTTGCCCTCCCTCGCCGATGTTTGGCACTCAGCCCCAAGCCCACTGCTTCCTCCTGAAGATGTAAATCTTAGAGAGCTGTAGCTTTTAAACAAACACTTCTTCAAACAGGACCAAATGGTGCATTTTGCTGAGGACTATTTTCAGATTGAGTCAGCATAAAGTATAGACTGAGAGTCCATGACAATATGTCACCCAGTACATCCGTGTGGCTTATTCATGCGTTTTTTAAACACCTATGGAGCTCTACTGCACAGAGGAATAAGATTTATCAGACTTTGAGTCAACAAAAAATAATTGTTAGTGGGCCAGAATTCATTGTTAGTTTGTTTTTTTCATGGGATTTGATGACAACACATATCATCACCACAAAATGAGTGAAACTGCATAGCCTGAGCATTGTTTTAAGATCAGGCATTGCTCTATGAACAGTGATAAAACCTTGAAAAGCTTACACAGGTGTGGAGGAAGTACAAGGACTTACCAACTCTCCATTTTCTGGAACTGTAAATAAATGGAGACAGTTCAAGTTAGTTTAACCACAAAACTCTAACAGACACAAAGATGGTGCAGGTGTGACCCTGGTGTGTTTGATATTTGTGCCGTGTCATCCTTACCCTCTGGTGGGGTGAAGAAGTTGAAGAAGGAGTCGTTGGGGACCGTTTTGGTGACTGTCCTCACTGTGCCGCGGCCCTTGTGCTTCTGTTTCTTCTTGATTGTTTTCAACGTGACGTTCTTGCCCTTCGTCCAGTCAATCGTGCAGCTGTGGTGAAACACGAGGAGGAGGAGGAGGAGGAGGAGGCAGCGGGAGAAAGCAAGGTCAGTATCCAACATTTTAAATGTCAAGTCTAAATGACATCTTGGGTTTATTTTCGGAATCTAGCTGGTGAGGTCTTTGATATCAACTGAGAAATGACTCAGAGGAAAAAAGTCAGAGATAATAGAGATGCAGAGAGAAATGGTTGGCAAAGGTCACTGATGGCTGCTGAGGGGGTGTTTTATTAAGTAACAGGCCAGGAGTCAGAATGAGGCTGACATTATAAACAGTATGGAGAACTTCAGACAGTATGGCTTCAAATAAACAATGACAAGCCTGAAAGTTCTCATTATTTGAGAGCAGTAACACCACTGCAATGCAAATTAGTATGAACAGGAATTCTCTTTATGGCTTGGACAACTGAATTTCCAACATAAAGCCTTAACAAAAAACTGGGATTTGTACTCACCCTGTGCAGCCCATGATCTCTGGCCCGTCGAAGGAGAAGGGGTCAGTCTCATCGGGCTCTGACCTCATCTTGTAGGTTTTCGTCAACACTGTGTTTGTGAAGAAGTCGTTGGCCTCAAAGTGGAACTCTAACGTGAAGCTCTGGGGAAGACCAAACGACATCCCGACAGTTACCAACAGGTTCAAGTTAACAGAGTGGTTTCATTTGATATGAGTCAGGATCACTCACCATGGGCTGTCCTGGATCTGAGAATTTGACTTTAATATCTTGTAAATGTTTAAGGATGGGTTCATCGTGTTCCTGAGGAGAGAAAGCACCACAGCATTTAGAGGATCATCCAGCAGGTATTTCTGTTTGAACTATTACAAGTGTAACCGATTTCATCACAATCCACTCTGCAAACACATGCATTACGCAACTTGGCCAGCAGGTGGAAGCACACCCTGACTTTTCACTGCTGGAAGCAAACACTGTCTGTGACCCATTTTCACTGCCTCCCCAGCAGCCGTCTGGATGAACCTACCTGCAGCATGTCACTGAGCAAGTCCACGTTTTTGAAAACCGTTAACCAGAACTCGGGGATGCCTTTGGGGTCTTCCTTCTCCTCGTCTTTCTTCTCCTCCTCTAACTTGGCCTTCTCCTTCATCTCTTCCTGGTTCAGGGAGACATTTTCTCTTCAAAATGACGCTTGCCCAACCATTTTTCTTTTCACATATCATAGCATGATACCAAGAGCTCTTTACCACCGACACCCACAAAGACAGCACTCAGCCATGGAGACATGACAAAGAAAAAGAATAGAGCAAGGGAAGTAGCTCCTTTCAGTGCTTTAAAAAACTGCACTATATCGCACTGATTTCAACTGTTCTCTTGCAAATCACCAAAATCAATGAGAGTTATGTTATTAGTTACATGCAGTGTTGCCATTTTGGGAAGTGAAGCTTATTCTGTTATGGATGAGACCATTAGCATGCATTAAATGTGAAACAAGAAGGGAAAAAGAGAATATGTGTTCAGTCAGACAAGAAGCATGCAGGTGTATACGTCACCTGTACCTGCTTACTTACTGTCAGCTCTTCCTCCTCATCTGCCTTCCATTCACATTCTTCATCTGTAGGCTCATATGCTGCTTTCACTATGTCACTTCTCTGCACAGAACAGGAGAAAAAGATTCAAGTTAAAGTTACACTGGTACCAGAAGAAATGTATATTCTACATATATCATGTTCTGGGATTCTTCCACACTGAACGACACTGTCAGCACTGCCGAGTCATGCCTCTAAACGCAGTATAATAACATGACCCCTAACCAAAGGTGCCGTTCCAGTGCGACTACAACTGCCAGGTTTGACATGAGGTCAAAGGCTCATCTTCAGACCGCTGGCCATGCATTTGGGAAATGTCGTGTTGGTTTGTGCTGGGGTTGAAACACTGTATTTAAATGCAGTGGATGTCACCTTTACAAGGTTTGTGATGAGAAAAAATGTCAAATATCTGAGTTATCATGATTTCAACTGCGGACAATGTGAAAAAGCATAAATATGACTATTGGTGTCATTTAATCTACAGGCGTCCCCTCGACTACAAACCATGAAAGAATCTATATTGGCAAAGACACCTCTCTGTAGCTGACAACTGATTTCACTGTGGAGCCAACGTAACACATGTTGATGTCAAGTTGAGCTGAAATGTTGATTGATTAACCAGTTAGTTAATTGGCAAAATTTACCTGCAACACCCTAATTGTTGTTGATAACGTTGGTTGGTCAAAGCAAGCAATGTGAACTGAGCCTGTTTCAACACGTCCTGGTATTTTACAGACGATCCACAGTTACAGCCCTAAATTCAAGTGTAAAAAATAAAATGCTTTAGCTACTATAGGAGCGTTTATGTTTACAGCCATCTCCTTTACAGAAATGACCCGAACGATCCCTTTTATATCTGAGCTCTAAACTGGATCAGTGGAACTGCCTGAGCTGCTTCCAAATCCTGACGTTGCTTCAAAGATAGGGCTGGGTGTGTGAGAGTGTGTGTGTGTGTTGTTTGGCTGGATATACAGCAGTACAAATCAGCATAAACATGGCGGCCCGCTCAAGGCAGCAGATGAGGGAGAATGTGTCTACCACATGTTATGTGTTTGACAACACGTGAGATAACTGTCCATTGTTTTCTTGTCCATTTACACATTACAACCAAAGGTTCATGATACTTTTAATGGAAACTGAATTGTGATGACAGCAGTTTGTGCTTTGAGGAAACCCAGACTGCATTTAGAAAAAACACATGTATACTAAAGCAACACATACAAAATTTTAGCTAAACAGAAATATGCCTGGTGCTCAAAGTCATTATAGCTGCAGAAATAGTACAAGTACTGAAGGTCACAATAAAGAAAGTGTATAAATGACATACTTTGTCGAAGAGGGGCTGGTAGAGGGCGGCGTACTTTCTCTCCAGTTCATGTACTTCTTCGTAGAACTTTGCCTCAATGTGGGCACATTTGACCTGCAGGTTCTTGAGGGCATTTACGCGTCTCTTTACAACCTTTGGTAAACTGTGGGATGACACACATGAACAGAAGAGATGTGAGTACAATCCAGAGAAAATCCTAGCATCAAGGTCAGGTTTTCACTCAAATGTGACTAATCTACGCAGTCCAAAGTACACTCGATATCGAATGAAAACAGCTGGAGTCTGTTTGTGCAACCCTTTATACAATCTATAGGTTTGGTGTATTAATCATTTTGTGATTTGCTCCCATTCTTCTGAATTTAAAAACACAGGACAAATATGCTTAATGGGGAGCAAATGGTTCCAGAGGACCCTGCCTCAGAAGTTAAGCTGCTGAGAGCTTTACAGCAGAGCAACACACTGCTGAGCAGCACTGTCCCCAGAGGATCTCCAGTAAGTCAGGGTGGCCTTCCAGTAAACAAACTGAAACCATGCCAGGAACTAGTTTTATTGAGATTTGCTTCATTTAACAGAGCGAACAAAGGATGTCTTACTCGCACACAGATTTACTGGTCTAAGCTTGAGGAATTCATGGCCTGGTACTGTCATGGATGATACAGTGAGTTCCTCAAGATTATAAGATTTAGAAAAAATATTGCGAGGACATTTTCTAAATTCTCTTTTAAGTGATACACTGACGCCTAAAAAAAAAAAAACCTCAGAGAGAGACCTTCCACACAGACAACATTCAGGCCAAAACTAAGACCTTTATATATCTCCGCTCTGACTTCTTATGCCCTACAGGAACTTGAGACAAGAATGTAGGTTGGTAGGTCCTACATAGATTACACACCTGTACCTACAGTGGTTACACTGTAGAGCTTCAAGATTTCATTATTAACATTATTTTTATTCCTTTCAGTTGCTGTTTTGAATGTTTTAATGGTTTAAAGTACTCTTATCTTGCTTGTACTAGAAATTGAATGTTTTCTCCTTATCAATACCACACAGGACATCCTTGCAAAATGAAGTGCAGGACTAATATAGCCTGTGTAAATACAGGCTGAAGTAATTAATATCATTTTTATTGATGCTATTAGTGTTGTTGGCAGGATAGCATTGAGTTTTAAAACAGAACATTTTGACATGTGAAACGACTAAAATAGCCACACTGCTCCGAAAGTTTCAACAACCATTCATTTTGCATAGATATTAATGAAATCCAATTTCTTTGTCTGGGGCCTCAGACAGCCCTGCTGGGGCTGAAGCCTTGAACATCAATCGACTTATTTTTGAGCAGCAATTATGACATGAGAGTGGTCACCAGGCTCTGGGAACTGTAGTGAGGCTGCACTTACTCAAGTTTCTCTGCAGTGTGGTAAATTAGACCGCCTGCACTATCCTGGCAAGGGAATGCGTGTTTGGTCCCAAGTGCTGGGATGTTGTAACTGTTGAGTTTGTTGGTGACTGCCAAATACTTGACAAGTTGATCAAAGAGCTGCTTGCTGATGGTTTTGCTGAGAAGAGGAGCAGTGGGTGGCACAGCCCCGCGGCACAGACACACGACTACGTTCACACAGCATGTCAGAGACGACTATCACTGACTGTACCTCTGTTTGGAGGTTATTTTAATAGTTTAGTCATCGATCTGCTGCATCCCGTCAAACCATGAGTAATAGAAATGTGTGATATCTATAAAAACCACTCACCCCTCTCTCACGTCTTCATGCTAAGTATTAATCTTAAACTGAATCACAGTAGGTGTAATTGGGATTTTTTGACAAAAGACAAAGCACACTGACCCAATGTACAACTGTAGCACACAAAACAACTGATTGCCAGAGTTTTCATCCACTCAGGTAAGTATTTTGTACAGGTGCAATAGGCTGAATCTGTGTCTCATCAGAATAGCTGCATTCATATTTCTCCAAGCGGTCTTGGCATTAATTGCTCCTCTCCCTCTGCACAGACGACTACACCTCAGGAGACCTGTCTATTAAAACTCTGAAGTCATCTGCCTCATCTGTGACGATGACGAGTCTGTATACAGACAGGAGGCTGAACAACTGGTCCTCTGCTGCAGTTAGAACAAACTAGAGCCGAGTATGCTCAAAACTGTGGAGATGGCAGTGGACTTCAGAGGAACACCACCCCCCTTACAGGCTTAACAACACAGTGTCTGCTGTGGAAACCTTCAAGTTTCTGGAACCCACAATAGGGCTGAGCAATCTGTTCAGATTTTCCAACCAGCCCCCGTCAGCCCAACAACAGACAATTGCCGACATATTCTTGCAGGTTTGTGTGCAGTGAACTCAAATCTTTCACTGAAATAACAGGAGTTTAACTGCCTAATTAAATCATCGTAAAACAGACCTCATTCAAACAAAATAAAACTCACCAAAACCGTCTTGGTTAGTTTTTCCACTGTTCTGCCACCAACTCTGGTTTGGTTGAAATAAATCCTTAATTCACAGAGTTAGATGAGAAAATATTCTGACCTATTCAAGACAATTTTTCCAAGCTGCCTCTCTATGGCCTCATTGTGCTACTGGGTTAACTTGCTGAACGGAGTCTGTCGGGAAAAAAACAAAAACACTATCGGCAATGGACTCGGCCATTTGCCAATATATTCGTCAATTCACCCGACCCTAATCCACAATCTCCCAGGACATAAAGTGGCTGTCCAACATCGACTCCATCATCAGAAAAGCTCAGCAGAGGCTGCACTTCCAGTACCAGCTCATGAATTCAACCTGTCTCAGGAGCTGATGCAGTTCTATACCGCAATAATCCGTTAGTCGGTTCTCTGCACATCCATCACTGTCTGATTTGGATTGGCCACCAAACATGACAGGACAGACTACAATGGACAGTCAGGACTACAGAAAAGAAATCCCATGTGCCAACCTGCCCTCCGTTCAGTACTTATTCATGTTCAGAGTCAGGAAACAGACGGGACATATCACTGCAGACCCATCACAAGATCCTTTTGACTGTACTCAGGTCACCTCTGCTGACCTTTGTTTTCTTTCTGTCAACTGAGCCAATCAAAATTAAGCTAAATAATTGCTGTATATTAAACAGGCCACTCACTGGCTGCCTGTTAAGCTGCTCTATACAAAGTAAAGCCTGTGAAGCTGCGCCAATTTTTCTGCTATTGAGACGGTCAGTAATTGACCCAACGTGGGCTGAGACTTGACAACATTCCCATGCGAGCAGCTCAGCAGTAGCACAATGAAGCCTCTCTGTAGCCTCTGCATGGACACAGCCATTCAGCGACAGGTTGAACGTTGGCTCCTTTAATGCATCCTCACCTTTGGATTCGTGGTTTTATCTTTTACTGGAATATTGCTGCTAAACATTAATATGACTGAACTTTGCTTGAACTTGATTTGCATAAAAGCACCGCTACTCAACAAGGCCTAGTCACCGCTTAGGAAAGTAATTAGCATGTAGTATGCTACTGGAGAAGCAAAAACACCCACCCACCATCCAAGTGCAAGTAAATGATTACAACCTATGACTTGCCCACAGCAACAGGACTCAACAGTGTGTTTAAAAAAACTTCCACTGTGCAAGTTACTTACAAAGTTTGAGATTAAAAACAAACCCATTATCTTGATTTAATGTTTTACACTGAATCCAATATTATAGAAAAATAACAAACAGGAGTGTTATGAAGGGAAGCGGACTGAACATCTTACTCTGCTCTATGACAACTGCAGAAGGAAGCAAGCTGCATAAATCTGTTCAAAGACTAACTTACTAAAAAATAAGATTACATCTCACCTCTCCA
The DNA here is from genome assembly GCA_037975065.1 of Chaetodon trifasciatus. Classification (NCBI taxonomy): domain Eukaryota; kingdom Metazoa; phylum Chordata; class Actinopteri; order Chaetodontiformes; family Chaetodontidae; genus Chaetodon; species Chaetodon trifasciatus. Next base: position 3,857,877 of record JBBMOE010000028.1, on the reverse strand, counting down.
TGTACCCCGACGGTGAACCGTTTAGACCATCCAGTCTCTCCTGCAACGCAGCCAGGATCTGTGGATTCTGCATCATCTGCACAGTCAGCTGACGAGCTGAGGGCACAAACACGTATATCCAGTCAAAAGTGCAGTATGAAGGCAGTTCAATCAATCAAGAGTATGAAAAAGTCCCTTGAGGACGGACCTGAACTTGGAGGTTTGATTAAATGAATGCCTTGCTCAAATTAGCAAATTCATATTTTTGACAAGAATCACTGCTGAAGCACACAATTTTTATTTGTTTTAGTCACAGTGTTTCCCCTACCCCTGTCTAGGTAACAACTAGAGATATGCATGCATTTGTTGCTTTGTAGAGAACCATGCACCACGGTGTTGTATGTCTGTGCTACTTGTACTATGCAGCTTCCTGCTCAGAGCGTTCAATCATCTCTCAATGACATTTGAACATGTTTGTTTCCTGCATATTTTAGGTTTTGTGTCATTTGAAGTAAATAAGGTAAACACTGAATGGGGTTACTAATGTTACATTGCCAGTGCTGCATAGACACAAGAGGCAGCAGTCAATAATAAAGGGTGCTCTCCCTTTGTGCAACCAGACAGGTGACAGATGGTACAATCGGAGTGTCCCGACACATTGCTTGCACCTATCAAAGCTCAGTCAGATCACTGCTGGCAGGTGAGAAGATTAAAGAGATTGGAAGTCACTTTTCTCTGCTGGCACACCCTGGGCATTTTGCTTGTAATGTGTTACCAGCTAGCATAGAGCGGCTGTCCAAGTCTCTGCATCCACTCAAATAAATACACCTTTGCTTGTCTGAATTCACACAACACTAGCTATTGGCTGGATGCTGTGGCAGAAAATGCTTCTTTCAGTGGATACATCAATGAGGGTCAGCCGCCTCAGAGCCAGTCGCCTTTTTGAGGTGAAGTATGTGTGCCTCACCAAGCATTGTCCCTGACTACCATGCACTTTCTGACTTTGATCAGTCCTGAAGTACTGCTCTATACAAGCCAGTTACATCTCAACTTTTTGTCTCCTGTCGAGAGCCATTTTGAGCTCCCAGACTGATGATACTCATAACAAGTCGTGTTAGCACCCTTTTCTTTCATCAAGTCACACAGCAGCAATGCTCTGTAGATGCTCATGGAGTTTGGGATCACATCACTACAGATGCTCAATGAAAACCTATTAGACTCTTCACTGTAAATACATGAGCAAGGATGTCAAATTTAAGTCACTGTTGCCTTTACTAGTGTTCAGCATGGTACAAACACGCTAGGTTATATGTTTGATGCCAGTGTTGGTGCACCCACCCAGCTCCACCCATACACCTATGCAGCACTGCAACAATTCTTCGATTAGTTGTCAACTATTAAATTAACAACCAACTATTTTGAAAATTGACTAATCAGAGTTGTTTTTTAAGAACAAAGAAAAGATCAAAATTCCCCGATTCCATCTTCTGAGGATGAGGGCTGCTCTATAATTTACACTGTAGTGGCAACAGACAATGTTTCAACCTTTTGTTCTTAAGTGGCTCACTTCCTCGAATCATATGAGCTGTGCTCCAACTTTGTGGGTCCCTCCAAGTTTGTTACTGTTGTCTCATGGCAGCCTTTATGAGGGTTGTTGTGACAGGTTTCTTAACAAGAGTTTGCACTGTATGTTAACATTGGCAAGCTCTAAGTATATTAGTCATGCATTTAAAATCTCCCCTCAGCTTCCAGACCTCATGTAAGGCTTTCCTGAGAGTGTGGTCGATATGACAGATCAGTCGTAGGCAGTCAGGATGAGCCTTCTTTCAAGTGTGGCTTTTAGAAAGACCATTCAAACTTGCTATAAATAGACATGGTCCAACAGCATCTATATCCATCCACAGTGAACCGAGAGTAGGCTAATATCTGAAAAAACTGTCAGAATCATTTATTGAGCATCAAAGGATGCATAAACAGCATCAAGATCCCAAAATAAAACGGATTAGTGCCTCCCAGCTCTTCACGACAATTCAAAATCATGTAAATAACTGTGCTCAGTTTCAATACCAGGCGGAGGGACAGAGTTCAGACTATTACTTCACTACTGAAATGGCATTTTTATACAGCTGAATGATTAAAATCTTGTGCAAAAATCTTTTGATGTGTATGAAAATATCTCATACATCTAAACTTTGTATTCTATTATGCAAAAAAAAAAAAAAAAATCACGGAGACCTACCTTTGCTGTTTTCATCTTCTCCCGTCTCCTCCTCTTCCACTTCCTCCACATCCTCCATATCTGCCGGGTCCATCTCAGCCTGGTCTTTGCTGCTCAGCGAGACACAGAGGGGGAGGAAGTTAGAAGGGAAGGTCAGCCAAAACACAGACGCTTCAGACTGTTTGCACAGAATTAACACCAACCACCAAACTACTTCAGGCATGTTTGTGGAGAAGCTGATTCAACCAGCAGCCAAATATTAAACTCCTTTTAAATTCCAAAAACAACTGATTGGTGAAGCTGAAAAGTAAGAGATGGAAATTTGTTTAGTCTTAACCTGCCCAATTAAAACTCACAAATACACACATGAATCTTCAAAGAATGAATATGAGAACAGGGGTCGATCATAGGATAAAACATCTGCCTCACATGACACAACAAGCTAAAAACAAAAGACTAAAAACTAACTTCCTTTCAAAATGGAGGCTTCATGGTTCCAAATGAGGACAGAGATGGAAACAGCCATGCTGCCCGAAGCATATGACCTTACGAGGCAGCTCAATTGCTACATTGCACTGCCCACCCTGAATACACAGTGGAGACACTTAAGCCGTTTTGAACAGCATCAGGCCTGGACATTGTCCAGAAATGTCCTTTCACACATGTAGCACATCTGTCCATGTCAGATGCATTCTCACCTACTGGAAATACTCTGTTTGGTTTAGGTGAGGGGTGGCACCAGGGTAGAGCAAGAGGAGGACTCATCCATAATGATGGCCGTTTCTGCATCTATATCAATACTACATGTATTTGGACTAGGGATGCACATTTTGGATTTTTTTTATGACCGTTAACCGACGCCCTTTAACGATTAATAACCGTTAACCGATAAGATTTAAATGCCCTTCCAAGCTGCCATTCCGACGATGCACACACGATGCACAAACACAATAAATCCGTCATTTACCGCCGGCTGCAGTGTATGTGCAAAACAGGGGATCGAGTCCCAGCTGACCCGTCCGGGAGAGTTGGCTGCCACGATGTTGCGCGCGTTGTCGTGGACGCATGCGGACACTTTCCCACTAAGTCCCCACGTCTCCACTGCATCAACCAGTTTAGCTGTGAGGTTATCAGCTGTGTGTCTACCTGGCATGCTCTGCGTTAACAGGACGGCAGAACTAACTTTCCAGTACTCATCGATATAGTGACATGTAATTGTCACGTAGCTCTCTGTTGTGAGCGCGGTCCAGCAGTCCGTTGTAATAGCCACGAACTTAGTACTTGCAAGTCGCGTTTTACCCCCATGAGTTGATTGAATTACGTAGCTTAAAAACAAAATTGACCGTTATTATTAATCGGTTAGAGTTACTGTTATCGGTTAACGGTTAAACGGTTAACCATGTGCATCCCTAATTTGGACATATCCACAGTGTCAACAAAAGAGTGGAAAGCAACACACAGGTAGGCAGAAAAGAGTACTTGCTGTGTAGTAGGGTAGCAGTGCATACCCTGAATGACAGCGTGTAAATACGGCAGGGATAGCTCCTGTGGCAGAAACAGTATTGCCGAATCCCCACCGACCCTAAATGAGACTGATCGATAGAGTGCTTGACTCTGAAAGTAAAGGATAGTTGCAGCCCTACTTGCTTACAGGGACATTTGATGGCAACTGTTAATTCTATTCCTGTCAAATTCCCCGCTAGATAATAAACAATTCTCAGTCATTTAAACCATGGGATCCATTGTAGCTCTAAAAACACTCCAGCAGTAATCACAACTAGAGGCTTTTTTCCCCCCCGTGATGCTGTTCTAAGCACTGAAACATGACACCCTACTTTAAGATGCAGCGCAGGAGAGCTCAATACTAAACACAACACAGCATCAGCAGCAAAGCCCATCATTCTCCTGTCAGTCTGCTGCACGAGGTGAAAATCAATGGCAAGCAGTATGTGTGAGGAAGACAGCATCTGTCCATGTGTTGTGTGACAGCCACTGGAGCATCACGCCTGCTGGAACAATGTTTATGTCCATCACTCAAATGTTGCGAGGTGTCTGGTCCGTGTGTCTAATGTGTCAGACTGTGATGATGCAACCTGAGCCTGGGCGTGGCATCCCAAACAGTCCCAGCCTAAGTAAACAACTGTGCCCTTTAGGCCTCATCGAGGGTGAGTCTCCTGCACTGCCCTCTATAGGTTTAATCATGCTGTATATCTAACCACGCCCAAATCAGTGATGTCATACATCTTCGCAGCCTACGGCAGGCACCAAGAGCAGTAGACCAAAAGAGGAGACAGGTGGCAGAGAGGCACAGTGTTTGATACAGAGCCGCATTAGTAAAAGATATACTTACTTGTCGATGTCTGCCATCTTAGCTGAGTCTCAAGTGATGCTAAAAAGAGAGACAAGAAAGTAAATTAGTTTAGAAACACTGAAAGACAAATTAATTTTGACAACTTCGACTGTCACCATATCTAGGTCAAACAACATGTGCAAGTAACTCATGATGCTAATTTTAAGCTGCTTAGAGTACTACACGGGTGTAGTATCATATATTATATGACAGTCAGATTTAGTTGGTAGTTATTCAAGAGATTTCTACAGATTTTGATCAAAATCTGATCCTGTCTTTGCTGTGTTTGTCCACCTCAGCCTGCTGATGTTGTAGTGCTGCTCTCCTTTACAAACAACCAGGCTCGACACAGAGTCCTGCTGCAAAATGAGTGTGAAAAATTATTTGGTCTCACCGGTTGAGTGACTCTGTTCTGACACCTGGGTTGGCAAAATACACGGATCTGCTAAGCTCCTGTGCCATTTATCATTATTAAAGCTCCGTGTACAAAACATTGGAGTAACAGCTTCATTTTTAGCTGGCGTTGACTTGTCACTTTCTCCAGTCACACTGACAAACGCACTGGTGGCAGGTCACATCAGCTGTCGCCAATTAATGCAATTCTGTGAGTAACTTGATGGACAAAATTGACAAAGGTTGACAGGTCGGTGTGCTCTCAACAAGCCGGTGTAAGTACTCGTCAAAGATTGTTTGTGGGAGAAAAACATCTGTAACACCAGAGTTTCTTTAGTGATATGTCTTCTCTCTACCAGTTTGCATCAAGTCAGTTGGAGGAGTCACAATCTCCAGTTATACTTTTTTTCTTGTGAAATGCTGGTACACACGTATACATTAGGTTTCCTTCTCTAATCCAAATAATGTTTTCATGCATTCGGGTCACATAGACCTTCAGTCATTAAAAGCTGCTACAACAGCTGCATCGTACTTTCCTTGAGTAGCCTGTAATGTAACAAGCCAACTGATTCCCAAAAGGTTTCAGTGTGTGACACTGAATAAGCACCAGGAAAACTCCAGCCTTAGCAGAACAGAACAAATAATTTAAATGATTTCTATTACGTAACCCAGATTTTACATCAAGGCTTTAAACTCTCCGACTTTTAAAATCATCCCGAGCATTTCGATGGAAACGAAATCAAAACAAACTAAAGAAAAATCCTACCCCTGCAAAACACTGCTGCTTGTGCACTGCCACCATCAAAGAGGAAATGCATAAAAAATGCATATCAAAAGGAACCCTATGCAGCAGTCAACAACACTTCACTGTCAGCCTGCAACCAACGTAAGATCAAAGTAAAGCACAACATGTTCTTGAAAAACAATAACAAAAATAGCAGCTGAAAGAAGATACTTGTGGAAATTGTCTCGACAAACTGTGCTGTTGATAGATATCTGTCATATCAGCAAAACAGAAACATTCCCTCCAGAGTGTAGACCAAGTTTCCCAATAATGCGGTCAGGCTCAGCTCCCATGTCTCCCTAAAATTTGGGGATTTATGGAAAAGTATCACTAATGTCCCAAACTTGAAAACGCTTGGTACAAAAGAAAATTATGGTTCAGCACCATCGTTTCATTCTTTCCAGAAGTCCCTGTGAGACCAGTAATTTCACAAAAAGTAACCAATAAGTTAATAAACTGACAAAAGCATGTATCGATTCATGCTTTCCCTGCATCTGATCATGCACAAAGGAGTGATGGACATGAATCCCTGATGATCATTTCAGCCAGGGAATGTTCTTGACGGGCAGTTTTCTAGCTGTGACAAGCAGCTCTATAGCTTGTTCTGTCAGCTGGACAGTCCACAAAAATTTACTCAGCCTTTGGCCTAGGAGGCTGAAATTTGCCACAGAGGTCAAGAGAGTGAGAGAGAGAGAGAGAGAGAGAGAGACAGAGAGAGTGAGTGTGAGTGTGAGTGTGAGTGTGAGTGTGTGTACATACACATGCGTCATCGCAGGAATTGCGAACAACCTTACTTTTCTCAGTTCATCACATGTTGTGAAATAAACCTCCTGCTTTCAGCGCACAAAGAGCATTTTTATTAAACCCACGGTTTAGATAAGTCGGACCACATGCTTATAAAAGAAGTCCCTTTCTTGGTCCAGACAAGATCAACCTTGGCTGTGACTCACCCAGCCAGAGCCCTCTTGCCTTCACAGAGATGGATTACCTGGCATTCTTTTCAGGAGGGGTAGCTAAGGGAGACCTGCACAAGCAATTGGTGCCCATGAGAGAGTGAGGCAATAGATCACAACCTGGAAGTGACAAAGGTGTCAAAACACACAATCACCAAGGTGGTTGTAACTCAAAGCCTGAGCCGCGTGGTGCTGGTTTATACATGGGGGAGGCTTGTGCTTTTCACATCTAACAGAGTCATATGTGCAGTTCACTTAAGGTGGTGGAAATTTTCTATATTGGTGTTGAACCTGAATAGACCCAAAGTTACCGAAGATAATTTGTTAGGTCGGCCTTAAATATCAGCAACCTCCATCAGTGGAACATCAGGCCACTACTGATCCACACTAAAGTAACAAAGCCCCAGATGTGTAATAGGTTACACATAGGCCTCAAAGCAAGTTCTGTATTATGTTGACTGGGTTGTTCCTGCCCCACCAATCTCTCGCTGCCTCAGGAGGCATGGAAATGACACCAGAAAAGGCTACAAGGAAGGAAAACAATATTCGCAACTGTGAACAAGACCTACCAGCACTAAAGGAGCATCTGCCCCATTGGTCCATCCTGCCCCTCTTACATGCAGCACATTGTGCTGTACACATTCTCTGATGGCAAATTATAGAATCAAGATCCTGCCATCCACGGATTTTGGACGGTTTGGCCAAAACAATACATTTGAAGACATTACCTTTGACTCTGAAAAATTCCAGACGTGTTTCATTATTTGATAACATTTTGACAATCAATTTATTTTTTTTAATTTTGCCTTCCTTGGCCTTATGCTAATTATTAGCTGTGAAAAATATTAATATTATTTTATTTCACTTGTATTGTTCAGTTCTAACCCAGAATCACACATTCTGTAAAGCATCAATCTGTCACCACTGGAGAGAATGGTCTACCAAAAATTAGCTGCAGCAACTGTGAGGGAAAAGCACTTTTCTTAAGGCAATGTCTCTCATGTCCATGTACTGTTACAGAAGTAGTTTGTTTACTATCATCATGAACATGTTGCTAACAAAAAACAGCCAGTATAATTTGCTCCTCTTCATTCTTATCGTACCTTTCAAAACAATGAGCCATGCCAACCACTATTTTATGGAGGACTTTACGCCTATTAAGGGTTCAGTGTCAGATTTAACTTGTAACTTATGTCTGCACTGGAACCATTTCAGTTGGTCAGCTGCAACTCCTAAAATGTTAATAGTGCATAAACTCTGTCCCAAGTTGGAAATTAGGTTCAAACTCGGCTACGGTTAAACTTACAGAGAGCTGAAGCAACCCACTCATGGTCTTTGACTGCCACCTCCCTGCTGGCTTGTTATCTGTCTAGTCATTACTTGCATTCAGCCATCATCCCAGGGGTAAGCCAGTTCTGGGTCCCAATGCCCAGAACTTCAAACCTCTGGGGTCACACATGACCAGAAAATTAAGACACTGAGATGAAACCATTTTCATAGAGGGCTATTCAACCTGAAATCAAGGGAAGGCTGTTAAGTCCTAAGAATTTTTTAAATGGGCAGGACTCAGCAAAGCCGTCATCGTCATTGTTCTCTCTCTCTCTCTCTCTCTCTATATCTATCTATCTATTTATCTATCTATTTATATATATATATATATATATATATATATATATATATA